>CAEFZX010008861.1:0-162051 GCA_903066825.1 Alfaro cultratus
GTACAGAACAAAGTATTCAATGAGAATATTTCATTCATTCAGATCTAGGATGTGTTATTTGAGTGTTCCCTTTATTTTTTTTGAGCAGTGTATATATACTGTATATATTAATACACATAGTAATTTCATTCAGCTAATGAAAAATGGTTCAGTCTTTACTGAGAGGCCAATCAGTTGTGTTTTAACCCTCATTTCTTAATAGCAAGAGCTAAATAAAAAGGTTGTACAAAAATAGGAAACCAAGCCACACACTGAAATGAAGCTTGTCATTTTCAAATTGCAGCTATGAAAGTTGCGTTCCAAACGTACATTTTCTACACTGCTTGAGTCATTTCCCTTGAATTGTCTGGAGGATGAATAATCTGTGGTCTACAGGCTATTTTTCATCTCAGTTTATATTGGAGTAAGAGAACAAAAGTATTGCTTTTAAATAAATATCTTCATCCTGGATGTGGTTTTCACGTCCGTCAGCATGGGAGAAACCTCCTGAACTGTCATCGGCTGGTCATGAGTCATGCTGTTGCGTTTATTTGTAGAGCCCCTCCACACACACGCGAGCTTGTGCACGCACACACACACCACCCTCTGTCACATCGGTGTACCCAAACACACAGCTGCCAACACATGTTGTTTTGATCAGAGTCTGACGACACCGAGGTCGTCTTCTCGTCCCAACCTACAAGTGTCTTCTGGATAATGAGCTCCACACACTTCCCTCCCCTTTACTACACGGTCCTGTCACCTCCCTCTTCTCCTCCCTCGCCCTTCCAGTCACCCCTGATCAACATTCTTCACATCCTTAATCACTTTTGTCAGCTTCTGGTAATTACAGACAATTAATCACGTATGATTCACCGTCTCTCTCCCTGTGTCGCGTACAGGCAGACGCTGAGAGGGAAATTATTAAAAAAACACACACACAAAAAAAAAAAGTACTCAATGTTGTTTTCCAAGAAAAGTGGATACCGGACCTAGCGAACAGGAAATGAAACTTTTTAAAATAATTTTCTCTGCTATAGTTAAGTAGAAGTTCTACTTTTAGAAAACATTAACTCCCTGCAGAAGCGTCTTATATTATAGCTACTCATTGTGAGGCTGTGAGGTGTTATATCAGAATAAATCCCAGAACAATGAAATCTTATCATGACTCTGAATGTAAAGGAAAAGTAAAATAATGGGAAGCCCACTTCATGTTTTCGACTGTCAGATAAAAAAAAAAGAAGAAAAGATTTCTAGGACAGATTATTCCCTTCACAAATTATGATTAAAAGTCTACTTTTTGTTATGACAGAATGCTGTAAGTTTAATGTCTATGTGAAAGGCAACGAGGTTTCTCACACATCCGCGACATTTTCTCTTTCACCTTTTGTCTCATTTCATTTCTTCTATTTTCCTCTCCCACCCATCCTTTTCTTCACTTTGAAGACATTTTCTTTATCCCACTCATCGGCCCTATCCATTTTTTAAAAACCCTTACGCTGTTCTGATCATCAGATAATCACTACCACTCATTTCTTCTTCCTCGACCTTTTTTACTTTGGGATCGTCAATGGTTTCCTTTATCTTTTTCAATTCACCCAAATTCCTTACTTGTCTTTATTGACATTTTCATCTCATTATCTCTCTTTATACTGTCTCACTCCACCCATTCTTTTTACAACTTTTAATGGCTCTTTTTCATCCCCCTTATTTCCTCCACATCTTTTTACAAGTTTTCTTCTTCCCTCATCCTCCTCCTCATCATCCGTGTTTATGACCCATTCTTATCCCACTCAATTTTCATGATCCATTTCATCCCACTTATCCTCCTCATCCCTTTTTAAAGAATTTATAGTCTTTTATCCCTAGATGATTCTGTTTCAAAAACTCATAATGTGTGTATGCTGAGCAAAAGTGCACTAATGGAAAAGAAAGTATCTAAATTGCTATTTCTCAGAAAAGATTGACACTGTACGGCCCAGAATGCAGCTGGAACACTTTGCGGGTCACTTTAAAAAGGAACATTTAAGCAGGTGATGATGGAGACTACATCCATGAGAACTTTTTTTGATTGGACGACCCCAGACCAATATCATGACCAATGTCCTTGATGAGCTAAATCCAACAAGCCAAGTTTTTATTTTTTTGTTTGTCTGTGCTTTGTGTTTCATCGATGTCTCGTTGCTGTTTGAACACTTCTCCACTTGCAAGAAGCTAAGTAATTTAAAACCAATGATGGAATATAATAAACATGTTGAAAAATTAATCACATTCATTTGCAGTTTTGCCAGTGAATGTTATACACAGTCACATCTGGGACAAGAAAAAAAAGATGTGGGTTTTGCTACTGGACCACATTCATTCTGAGAACGACTGCAGACAACGACTCGTAAGCAATTTGCTAATGATTTAGCTGTTGTTGAAATGCATAAACACACACCCGCACACACACACACGTTTACGCAACAGTTTCAGCGATTTGTATTCTCCTTTTTGTGTTTGTCACATTACCAAACTTATCAAAACTACTGGCCCTGAATACAGGGAATGACATTCAGCCGGAATCGTCTCATTCACCCAGTTACCAGGACAACTTGGTGGGCAGGCCTCCGTATCCTCTGTAGTTTCTATGGATACCGCAGCAGTCTCCTCGTTGTCAGTGGAAATTAGAAGAGGACTGTGACTGCATCTTTGTACATATCCAATACATATCCATGTCTGCTGCATGTAAACGACGCCGAGCGGCGGCCCGTTCAGAGGGGGCCAGTTCAAGCGTGCACACTGTAAATATGCATAGTGCTGATTTACATGGTTTCACCCACTTACTCTTGCACGCAATTATGATGATATGTCAGATAATGTGCGGCATATCATGAATAACAAACGTGGATATCCGGCATAATCATCGATCTGTTATCTGAAAATGAATAGCAGGTGAAAGTAAAGTCAGATAGGTTTTTAGAAAATTTAAGTGGGAATTTACAGTTGCCTTCAGTTCACTGGCAGAGTTGTAAGGTTACATTTTGAGCCTAATAATGACTGATTTGCACATGAAATGCACATAAATGAATCATTCATAAGAGGTTTGCTTGATTAAAACATCCTGCGTTTGAACCCACCTCACAGGTTTTGTCTCAGCAGCTCACACAGACTGAACAGGGGAACCTTACACATTTGTTTTTTGTGGGGGGTTTTTGTACACACCTCTGCTCTGTGATTTGTTCACTCAGGCCAAAATCAGCCAGTGAGGTGTGGGGCCGACACTCGCTGTATCGAAGGCACCTGAAGTGAAAAGGACACAAGAAGAGGAAGAAAAATACATTCACAGATATTGATAAATTATTTCTGAATCTGCACGTTTTAAGCCTTTACATTACATTACATTAGACTTACATTAGACTTACGGTCTGTCAGAGAAATTCATCGCTTATTACTGTTTGGGTGTTGAACTATACGATGATGCATTTGAACCATTGTCAGTTATGCAACTGAACTTCAGCAACAAAAAAAATGTGCTGTCTAATATGTATTTGCACAGCAAGTATTATTTCATGACTTTTTTTATAGCGAGTTTGATTTTCAACATGAGCTTATGTGGCCAATTAAAAAGCAGCTGGCAGAATAGCTCCTTTAAAATGACTGCTTTCTGGCACAGCACTGGCTTTGAAGTTGTTATATGAGGTCAAGAATTTGAAAAAAAATATATAGTGCTGGCCCACTTTATCAACTTTAAAATCATATTTTATGTGCATTAAGGGATCATTTTTCTGTTCGACAATAAATTTCTCGGCGTTTTAAGGATATCGGTTTGGATGGTCAACAGACCAGACCAGACCAGCAACTCCCACAGTCTTAATCCGGCCCTCCGGGTTCTGGAATATGGTTACCAGCACAGCTGACGTCTGACCACGTATCCATTCTAACCCCACGGAGGCTTTCGAACCTTAGAACATCAGTCAAGCATAGTGGTGGCTGTTTCATGCTGAAGGTCTGCCAATTGTACTGGTTCATTTCAAACGTGGATGGAACAAAAAAGAAATACAGCCGCCTTGAAACTTTCCCAACAGTAACACCTGTAGAAACTGAAAATGCATAGATTATGCTTAAAGGCTGCTAACCATGTAGAGGCCAACCAATTCAAACGAATCGTACAATTTCATTTAGTTAAGAGTTAGAGTGAAATTTCCAACCAGAATTATGCCAGAAACTTGCTGACGGCTGCAAAAAAAAAAGAAAAAAGAAAAGGATAAAATCCAGAGTAAATTAATTAAAATGTGATTAGTTTGTTGTTGTTTTCAAAGCATATTATAGTTGAAAAATGATTTCACCTGTAAAAACGAGCAATCATGGTCAGGATGAGTGTACATAGAGTTCTGATTAGAATTGTATGTTTGTGTATTTATATTACAATGACTAAGGTCAGCCTTTTGTGTTTGGTGACTTCCACTGGCAACCAGATTCTTTATACGCAACATTGTTTTCCTGGCACAGTTACTCTTGTTTCTTTAGTGTGTGCACAGATTCAGACTATAGACATATATGTCTTATGTCATTTTATTATTAAGATTTTAACCTAAAAAGTGGAAGGTAAACACTTTCTTTTTCCACTAGAGGGAGCCACGGATTCCTTGGGTAAGGTTTCTATAGCAACTACATTTAGCAACCTCCTTGCTGAAGAGAGAGGGTAGACTGAGAACAACTGGAAGGACGTCACCAGCTAAATGACGGACCATTTGGAATCACAATCAGACTTCACTTCATCTGATGAAACTCGTCATCTTCATTTTCTATTAGCTTTTTATGACATTTACTACTTTTCCATCCAACTCATACTGAAGTAGACACAAATGTCCCAGACCCTGATTAATGTGAGACTCTTAATATTCTCCTTCATAAAGACTTCACGTTGCAGGACATCTTGAAATTCCTGCTACTCCTACTTACATTTATCATCAGGGAGTCATATTGAGAACCCAAAAGTACTAATAAAATGACTGATTTGGTGATTTTTGCAGAGTAAAGAAGGCTAAATACAAATGCATGCTGCAGTTGTACGATTTCAATTTGTTAAAAAAATATTGACAATCATCCATACTTTTTTCCTCAGTCTCACAAATATGCACAGCTTTACTTTGGTCTATCTGACAGAATCCCAATAAACTACACTGAAGCTTTTTCTTGCCACAAAACCAAACTGGAACAAGCGTAAGGGGTGTGAATACTTTTTTGAGGGACTGTAAGTGCACCGCATCAAATTTGGAAAAAAAAATCTCTGGATCGTTCTACTGATAGAAAAGCGTTTAATTAGAATAAATAAACTTCACTAACATGATTACTGTAAAATTACTTACTGATCCACTTAATTATGACAAGCTTGCCCATGTAGTATGCTCACTGTATTTACTGTAGGGGTCAGGCTATAGGTCAATCACTACTGCTCAATCAAGAATAACATATTTATATCCTTTCAACTTTTCCACATTTTATGATATTACTACAACACATTTTATTTGTTTTGTTTTTATTTAATAAAGTTCTTTGAGAAATAGGAAAAATATGAAGAATGTTATACTTCATATTTACTCTGATACACAGAATTCAGTGCAGTCAATGGCCTTCAGAGGTCACCAAAAGTCCATCTGTGTGTTTTTTTAATCTAATCTCAGTGTGAATCTGTAAGTTTTCTGAAGGCATCATAGGTTAGTTAGAACAACACAGGTCAGGTAATGGAGAATCTTAAGGATTAGGTACTAAGACAATATCCCAAACATTGAGCTTCTCACACGGCACTGCTCAAATTATCACCTGAGAATATTTTTCAGGTGAAATAAAATGCTAAAAAAAAATCTTTAAAAACAAACAATATTACAAAATGTATATGAGCAAAGCAGAACATCCTCCTGGACTGAAGTGGCTCCGAGTCCAACGTGATGAAATCTGTGTTACAGAGGCAGACGATTAAGGCACTGAACTGACAGAATCTGTCTGTTTAGGCTTGCAGTCCAAAGCAGCGTGCAGCACTGAGGACGTCGTCTCGGGTCAGATAACATCCACAAAGCTGCCTCAAGCCGGTGAAAGATTCCCTCCCATGTAGGACCCTCCAGTTGTCAATAAAAATCACCTTAGGGGACAAGAGAAAGAGGATATTTACGTTACATTTAAGCTTTGAACTTCAGTTACGCAGCTTTCACATTCTTAATTAAACTTTCTTACTTTCCCTGGAGTGAGTTTCACCCACAGCTCGTTCTCCGGCCGCCGTAGCTCTGTGGTGAGCTCTCGATGTGCTACATACCATCGTCGGATGGCGTCGTGGGGGATCGTGTTCATCACTGAGCGGTCATAGTTGTTATATCTGGAGTCGTTAGGACAGCAAACAGTTAGCATTACTGATCAGTATCTACAGCCCAAAATCTATTGGATTTCAACATCAGCGTACCGGATCATGTAGAGTTCATTGTTCCAAGGATAGACGTTGAGCAAGGGGCCAATGCCCATCATGTGGTTTCTGTGATTTTCTGTGTTTTCAATGTACTCGTGCCTGATGGGGATGCGGCACAGCAGCTCGAAGTTCTCTGGGGAGTGCTGGCGGAGCTTCTCCGCAGCATAGAATCCATCCACCAGCAGCGTCTTCCCTCCAGTACCCTCGTGTCGGAGACAATGAAACACCTGGATTCTGCAACAGCGGCCAAAACGACACTTCTTAGTGATAAAACAACAGCTTATTCTACATAAAGGCCCACTGGGGCTAGGGTTCTACCTGACATGAGTCAGAGTATTGTGTACAAAGTTCCTAGGGTCTGGAAAAGCTAGAAAACGTATGGCATATTCTACTGTACCTACCCACATGGCTCCTGAAAGTAAGAAGTGTCAGTGTGACGGTCCAGGGCCAGCTGACTGTAGGCAGTGTCGCCTCTGGAATAATCGGATGTAAAACTCCACATTCTCCCATAAGTAGTCTCTCTTTGAAGAATCACACAAAAAAAAGAGATCAAGTAGTCAGTTAATGTTGCTCAAGTGGTAATACAATCTATGACGAATATAGTTGCACTAGAAACAAAACAATCTGAAACAAAAAGAAGTGCTACCTGATCAGACTGACTCTCCTTGTGACTTCCTCAGTGGCTTCCACTGTCGCCGGAACGTCGTCCACAAAGGCAATTCCATAACAGAGGTAGTTCTGAAGGAACTTCTTCAACTCGCTGTCGCAGCTCATGAACTTGTCCCATTTGGCTGGTGATATGTTAGTGTTTTGGTAGATGTCAGCGTTCCACAGGATGCGCGGCTGCTCCATGACCGTCTTCCTTCCTTCATAGCTGTTCTCAGCCAACCAACTGAGGCTGAACTTTGACACGTGGCCACCAGGCCCTGTAAGCAGAGCGACATTACAATAAATCCTGAACTAAACTGAAGTTTGTTTCTTATTTGGTTTGTATTTGAAGGACTTTCTTTTGTGATTGTCCCTTTTCTCAAGCCATACCTACCTACATGGGTTTAGAAGATTGAGCTTTTACTGAAATGAAGGTGTCAGAAGCGGCGCTCGTGAATCAACACACGCAGCTGACCTTGAACATGCTGAGCTAACATGAAGCGCCACATTATACTGTACGCCTTTATAAGAGCACGTACATCCAACATCGTCTGTCTCGAGGCTACCGCCTCCTCATTTGTCACTTCATGCAAGTTGTGATGCATACTAACACTATGGCAGATCCAGTCCTGTCGTTTGGTCTTAAGATGATTCCGGGGAATGTATTTGTCTAAACATGCGTTTTAAAAAAGTAAAGGTCTGGAAATAAAAATCATGTCGGCCAGGATTTAACAATGCCGATTGCCTTCATTTAGGGAGATCGGTGACCGGCTGATACTTACTGCACTTACATGTGAAGCCAGTTTTATATACCTCAGTTAAGGCCTAAAAATCAACCACAGAGACACACAAGACAAACAAACCAGGGGGCAATTTATTTCAGACACCAATTAAATGTGGGAGAAAGCACTGGGAGAACATTCAAACTCCACACATTAACTAATGTGAGGGGTTATTGAGTAATGATCAGGCTAATTACTGTGAGAATTACATGTTAATAATGACAATATTATCACTTTGCATTTTATTAATTTAGATATTAAAATAAACATGCTACTCACACATAGAGGTTTAATTAGATAGAAGTCATCATTACCTGTTTATTACAGTAGATTTCAATGGCTGAAGAAGAAAAACATCTTTCTGAGATGCCAGTTATGGTGACCAGACTATTTCTCGTTCGTCTCAATAAAGTATCAGATAATCTAGACGCAAAATAAATGTTTAGCCTATCTAAAACACATTCATTCTTGACCTGCTAACCTCTTACCAATGAAACATTTATTATAGAATGAGGAAAGCGTGGGCCTGTTTTGCATCCAAGTTATTGTTGGGAAAAAAAAATCAACACCTTTAAACCAATTGTTTTATTTTTAAAAATTGTAAAAGCTAAAGGATTCTTGGTGTCACCTGACAATGAAGCAAATCTACATCGTCTGTCACTTTACTGAGACAAACGGTAAAGATCATCATATACTGTATACTTTAAAGTACCAGCATATCTTCCCATAGGATCCAATCTTAACCCCAGTTTATCCTGCTGAAATAAAGAGTTGGTGTTATTTTATACTCCAAATGCATGCCCCCCATTTTATAAAACAGCAGATATGCTTTAAATTATAGTAAATTGTTCTGTTATACTGTGAAGTATTACAGAGTTAAAACAGATTATTTCTAGGTACGGCTGTACTGGACAGGCATGAGAGCAAATTCAATTGGGGAAAACCCTTCTTAATAAACCCAGTACTATGTTTAACCTCACTCAGGTTTCACAGCTGACTCACAGGTGAGGACGAGCTGACCGTCCTCCACCGCGGAGCTCTCAGGGCGCAGAGTGAGCTCTATGCTCCCGGTGTCCAGGCTCCTCTGGTGGGTTGCGGAATTGTAAGAGGACGCTGAGCGGCAGTGGTCCCGCAGCCACACGTAGTTGAAACGCATCGGCGTCCCCTCGCAGCTGACCTCTGGTGATTTCACGTGCAGAGTGCATGAGATCATCATGGAGGTAGATGGGCACTAAAGGAACATCTACTTGTTGTTGAACTCACCGAGGCAGTCTTCGAGCAAGCGGAGCGTCGCAGAAGCTGCAAAGCGGATCTGCGGCGACACGCGGGGTTCTGTGCGGGCAAACAGCAGCCGAGTCCGCCTCAGGGCAGAGCCAGCTGCTCTGGGAAGCACACTGAACATCACAATTGAGTATGCCTATAGGCCTATATAAATCTGCAAAACACTGTTAATCCGACACCTTGCAGTTTCCAGACAGACTGAACTGCCTGGTTAATCCAGTCCTTGCAGATAAATCATTCATCTCATAAAACATCTCAGACTGACAAACCCGATAAAAGCTTAATCATTAAACACCTGTCGGAGTTAAATTTGTCGCTTTCGCACAAAAAAACAAAAAAAACCCAAAACGGATATTCGGTTCAGGCATGCGTATTTCGCCCAACCTGGATGCGTGGCCACGTCAACGCCGCGGCCATATTAGAAAGGGAGAACACAACTTAGAACCTGTTGTTGGTGACATCACTGAAACGGAGCACAGATTTATGTTTTACCGAGTTACATCTGAGTTATGACAAACTGTACAGTAAATAAACATTGTGATTTCCAAGGAAATTCCACTTCTTACTTGGCCAAAAAAATAAAAAAAATCTATTGTATGTTAGTGGTGGCCGGAATCGGATCAATCCAAAATATTGATAATATCACACCTGATTAGTATCACTGTCTGCGATTTCCTCTTGAAATGTTTGTTTTGTAGTTTCACAACTCGACCTTAGGAAGAATTTTCTTTAGATTTGCTCTCAAACGCTATTTAGGAAAACCATCAAAATAATAAACTATGTAGACACTTTTTCACTTTGTCCAAATTCTGTCCAAGGTTTGAACAAAATAATTCAAAAGTAGAACACAAAACACACTTGAAGGTCAGAAGTTTGATGAGTCACAGCAGATAATTTGATTTGTCAATCAATAAATCAGCAGGCTTGTGGCTATGCTCCCCACGTACTCAGTGGCTCCCTCTAGAGTTCGTTGTAGAGGTTGACAAACTGACCTCTACGGAAGAGGATTAGGGCCATCGAAAAAAAATAAAAATAAAAAATTCTGACTTTAAAGTCAGAATTGTGAGATTAAAGTCAGAATTCTTCTTTTTTCTTTTTCGGTGGCCCTAATCCTCTTCTGTAGACCTCCCAGCTGGACAAACAGTTTGGAAATAATAAAAAAAAAAGAACATTACAGCTAATCGGTTTTCTGTTCATCTCTTCTCAGGCATTGTTTTTCACCAAATGTTACTAAACATATACGCTTAATGATTTGAAAAGATGACCAAGCTGTAGGGCAGTCATTAATATTTTAATCTCCAAACAAAATGCTGTGGGAAACCGTCCCAATGCTGAAACATGGTGGTGGCAACATTATTACGTGGGTCAGGGAAGTAAGTTGGTGTTGATACAAAGATGGAGGAAGCTGTGGGAGGCTGTAAAAGACCGAAGACTTGAGCAAAAGTGTTCCAAAAGGACACCAGCTCTAAATTTAGAGCAATCAGAGTTAATGGAACGGTTTAATTTTTTTTGTTTTAGAAAGGCTCAGTCAAAGTTCAGACCCAACGTCAGCAGGCAATCTGTGACGAGAAGTGAAGGTTTTCTATAGGTAGAAGCTCTCAATCCATCCATTCTGACTGAGCTCCAACTGTTTCCAAGAATCAGTGAACACAAATCAAAGAATCTTCAGCCGACAGACATTCCCAACTCCATTTTAAGTGCATCAGAATAAATGGGGTTTCGTTGTAAAACATTGTATTCTTTACTTTTCATTTGTTGGTCTGTTCAGCAAAACATGGACGCTTGTGGCTGTAATGTGTAAAAAATATGAAAAACTTGAAAGATATAAGGAGTCTACTATAGTGGTCTTGTATTTGGATCTTGTTAAGATAAAGTGCAACGGGTTCATACGTAGTTGTCCGTATTTTATTGTCCCCCAGAGTGACATTAAATGGGCGTGGTGTACTGTACAAACTCTCTCCAGTCCAGTTTTGCAACTTCATGAACCTTAACAAAAGAAATAATTCTCATTCAAGGACAGTCGGCTGCTCACTGCTGCTACTTTTATTTGTAAGCGTTGCAGGCCGCTGTACGTCCCGATGACAGCTGTGAGAGTGTTGTGTAAGCTCCCCATTGCAGCTGGCTGCGCTTTCTGGGATCACCGTGTTCTTAAGGACGGCGTTGTTTTGCTTCCTCGTGCTCCGTTAGCGCAGTCTGTCTGAATACGCTGCGGTGGTGACGCATTCAAAACCGTTGGAAATTTGCAAATCTCAATAAAGACCTATCTAAAGCGTTCAATGACTTAACTTAGTGTGCTTGCTTGTTACTTTAACAGTTTAATCCAAGCCAATTAAAACAAATTATCATATGCACATTAACTTTCTTTATCTGTCACTCATTCCAGCTTCTGCATCCATCCTCGTATAACACAAATATAATAAAACTCCCAAAAATATATTTTGTATTTTGGTTTGGGTGTCCCACGCCAAGACCAACACTGGATCAGGTGTAGGTAGACAATTAATATTGGGGTCGTTATGCAAAAAAATAAAATAAAATAAAATAAAATAAAAAATTATATGTGCAGTAACATTTAAATTCCTTACTCAAGTGGACCCCATACATAAATGTTATCTGGGAAGCTTTATATTCAAGATTATACATTTTGCGGAACGAACCTCAGACTTCTAACTTAAAACTTGGAAATTCCAACTTCTGGGTGAAAATGGGTTGTAACTCTCATTGATTTTTGTTTTCATTTTAAAATGGTAAAAACAGCTATTCTTGTTGGGGTTTTTTTTTTTTCTACTTAACCTAACAAATGGGTTTTAAAGTTTAATGGTACTTGCAAAGCCAGTATTTAAAGTCGCGCAAGCTGTTTCGAAACTTTTTCACGCAACTGGTTAGTTTATTTCCCCTCAAATCACAGTAATAGACTAGAGTAGTGTATGTTCGGAGCTTAGAAGCGGCACTTGAATGCAGCACGAGCCTGACTCTCTGAGCTCAGCAGCGGCAGCAGCAGCATCGGCAGTTGTGTTTACTTGCTTCGTCAGCGGTGTCCCCGTTACAGTTATCTCCTGTTCCTCACCTGCTGCTGATTAAGACCTCGGACTTTTATCTCAGACGGCGACTTATCCTGTAATCAAGAGTCCTTATCAGCAGTTTCATCAAGCCTCCCGTGGACCTTGGTCTGGGGGCAAGTCGGGTTCACAGTTAGTTTTTTTTTTTTAAGCTAACAGAGGAAGATGACGTTAGAATCCAATAAAAACACACTGGAGCCGGTGAACAGCGTCCGGACAACCCTTTCTGATCTGTACCTGGAGCAGCTCCTGCAAAACAAATCAAAGTCTGACAAGGTAAGACGTCTGCCTTATTTATTGTGTCTCTCCCTCTATTTTTATTTTTTTAAGTGTTTGCTTCCGGGTAGCAGATTACGGGACTCTCATTGTTGCCTGTAACTTTGTAAAATCACAATACAGTCTTTCTAGCTGTGTTTCTAACCGCGGGGTTGGTTATAAACGCCATCATTTTTAAAATGAGAACTTCAAGTGTCCTTTTTTTTTTTTTTTTGTCAAATCAGCAGTGTCAGCAACCGTTGCACTTTTCCAGTCTGTCAGCCTTATTTTAGACTCCAGAAGACACTTGATTGGCAATTTTACTTCTGCATTTTACGCCAAACTACGTGCAAATACAGCTGACAAAGTGTGTGTTTCTGGCTGTGATCATAGGACAGTGAGTAAGCAGTTGAGGTTATAATAAACTGTTGCATTCTGAACATTTCAAATGATCACCAATAGGCCTCTTGTATTTTATTTTTTTTACATTTTGCTACCCAGTTGCTCTTTGTTTTGTACAGTTTGTTGCGTAAACTTTCCCACAGCTTTAGATCAGGAATTAGCTTCAGCAGTCAGCTGAAGCCAGGCTGTCAGGTTGTTTACTTCATCAAGCCCCTCCAGTCTGTTTTTCTGTTGTAAAGACAAGAATTTTGACTTAGATCAAATGTCCAGAGAGCAAAATGGAGGGGATTTGGACATATGCTAAACAGGTCATTGTTGCAGAATATCTCTTAAAAATTTGAAAGGTCAGCACTAGTGAGAAAGTGAGGGGAAGGGAGGAAACTTCTTTCCTCGTGTCAGCAGTCTGCCACTCCAATCACACCATTTTGTCCTTGGGCCCAGTGCAGATTTGTTAAATCACTGTCTCCCAGTGAGGTCACATTATCTTAACAGTGGAGATGCCTGTTTAATAAAAAGGGGAACTGTCTATTTCTTGCGTTTCTTGTTGAGGACATGTCCTGTCCTGCTCTGCTTTCTGTGATTTTTGTCAGTATGTCCACCGGCGGTGTTTGCTTTCAGCTCTATCACAAATCCTTTAAATCACATGGTTAAAGGAAAAATGGCTGTAAATCAGAACAGAGTGAGAACTGAACGCCCTGTTTGAACATCAACAACCCTTGAGGCCGCTGCTGAATCCCCCAGTGTTTGTTCCAAGGAACTGTAATTTTTGTGCTTTTGTTTAAACTGTTATTGGTGTCATAACAGTTTAAACTTCAGTGACCCTAAAGTGACACTTCGAGGAATCAGTGGAAAACGGTTCCACTCTTGGGAGCAAATGAGGTAAATGGATCCAGATTAAAGCAGCTTCTTGATCAAAACTTTTCGGTCCTGACTCCCTGACTGTCTAATCTTATCTAACCAACTACCACATCCTGATGAAACTGCATCAGTGAGGTTTTTAAATTGAATCATGAGGGGGCACAGAGATGTCAGTTTAGCTGCCAAAGAGCAAAAGAGAGCAAGACTTATAGCAGATAACAGGAAGGCTGTTTCTGTTATCTGTGATAAAAATACACTTCTCTGACTGATTACAACTTGTCACTATGACTCACCTCCTCACCCTATGTCTTCTAGATGACATTTAAAAATCCCAAGATGTGTTGCTGTTTCTGTTACGACCTTGAGAAGATATTCTGGTTTAGCTGAGTTATAAATCCTGTTACAACAAACTCTTCAATGTTTTCTCATCTTAATGAGTTTTGCTTTTCGTTATAATAAGAAAATATTCTCGTTTACATGAAATGCTGCTCCTGAATTTATTTCCAAGCTCTGGCAGTGAAATGCTTCCGTAAAAGCTAATGGTTCCACAATACATATAGGAACCTTTAAAACAAAAGTCTAGAACATGAACCAATTGTTCCATTTAAAACAAAACTGTCAGATTTAAATTCTGACACATGGACTTCAGCAAATGTACAAAATAAACACCCGCAAAGTGATTGTTGCCATGGATATTATTGTTTTTTGGTTTTTTTTGTGTGTGTTTTTTTTGCTAATATTATTAGGATAATTAGTCAGGCTCTATGCTTAGCCAGCTAAACAGCAGTCAGCTGCTTAACAGACCAACTATAGTTTTAAAACTTTTTGACTTTGAGTTTCCACACCATGACCTACAAGCAGAACCAGATGTTTTTGAAAGCGAGGGAAAAGTGTGGCCGTTTATAATGAGCTGAGCAGCAGTTCACGGCAACAGGTCGGGGAGGGACAGTGCCACGTTATTCTCCTCCACACAATCAGTTTAAATTTGAATCGCTCCAACACTCTCATGAAAAGCCTTTAAAGAATGCGGACGTCATGATGGCGTTTTGAACGCATCCTGTCTACTTTGAGGTCATTAAAAAGTCCTGCTGCACATATCGGTGCAGCAGGACTTTTATGTATGAGTTAGAAGAACGGACTCGGGTTGTGCAACTTGTTTAGCTCCAATTCTTTTAGCTCGTTAAGGCTGAAACGAAGTGAGCAGGGAGGACTTTGGAGTTTAGCCCCTCAGGATGTTTACGGCAGCACAGAGGATGTAACTTCATCTGATAAGCGTCGGACCTCTTCCTGCTCAGTGGTGACGTGCGACGGCACCAGGCCGGTATAAATAACCGTCACCCTCCCTGGCCGCTGTTTACTCCACAATACAGAAACCAGAAGTGGGATTGAGGAGAAATGCGGCGCATCCGGAGGAGGCGCAGCAGAGCGATGATGATATTTATTGGTTTATTGTTGTGCTGAAGATGGATACGGATAACATCCCTTTCTGCTGAGGTGGTGCTGATGTGTCGTTTTTAATGCAGGAACTTTGTGCTGATGATGCAGGCCTCTCAGGTCATAGCTCAGTGATTCACTTAGAATAGTTTTTGATACTGCAAACCTTTTTATCTTGACATTTAATGCGATCCCTCAGCCTTTCCTGGAAGAATGTTGTGGATTATCCATAGCATGAAGCAGCTTTATTTCAGTGTTAAATTCCAAAAAAAGTCAAGAGATCTGACTTGATGTCGGTCGTTGTATCCATGACTACATGAAGTTGGGGGCAGCAGACGACAGGAGGTGCTTAATCGGGTGTTAAAACACCAGGTTAATATTCAACCTTGAACACACAACGAAGCTGCAAATGAAACACAGTTTGTTTTTTGTTTTTTGGGATGCACACAAGTGTAAATATTATTATTAAAACCATTGGATCAGAGTGTGAAAGTTCACATTTTGATCCGTCTTTATGTGATTGCCTCATTTTCTTGTCTTTATCCCCCCCAGTTGGCTATGCAGACCTTGGAGGACAGAGGAGCTGAGTCCTACGTCAACGGTTGCTCTGGACACATGAACGGATCAGAGCCGACCAGGATGAAAGAAGTCGCCTTTGAGAAGAATCCCTCCGAGCCGATGGTATGCTCTCCGCCTCGCAGGCCGCCAGTCGCTTCGCGTCTGGATATGAGTTGCTGACTGTTGGCTTGTGTTGCTCGCCTGCAGGGCGTCACGCTGAAATTAAACGAAAAGCAGCACTGTGCGGTGGCCAGGATACTGCACGGGGGAATGATCCACAAACAAGGTGACTTTTTATCTTTTCTTTGTTATATGATTCATGTGATGTTGGAGGCCCGACAGGGGGTTTTAACGATTAAGCAACATGCAGCTGGAGGTCTTTTTTTTGAGTAAAATAAAACAAAAATTGAGAGAGTACACAGTTGAATTTATTGGATGTTTTCTTTCCTAAGAATGTCCAAATTAACATTTACACCTATGCTAACATTTGGATAGGTGTTGTAGCAACAGGGAGAGAAAAGCCACACAGCTTTGAAGGTATCTGGAATAATGAAGACCTTTGCGATATATCGCAAACACTGATTATGTGATTGCGATATTTTTTGGGGCATATCGTGCAGTTTTAATTGTGAATCCAAAATCCAAATGAAAACAGGACAAAAGCTTTGGAATGTATGACGTGTGCTTAAAAGCAAGGACAGGGCTCAGAAGATTTCTTTCAAATATCTTTCAGGTCTGTTAAATATTTAATTTAATGTACAGGCCAAAAACTAGGTAGAAGTCCTAAAAAAAACATTTGGGTTCTTCTTTTCAGGCTCCATACATGAAGGGGATGAAATAGCAGAAATCAATGGAAAAAGTGTGACAAACCACACTGTGGATCAGCTCCAAAAAATTCTAGTAAGTTGGAAGTCTTAAGCGTTTAAATTCGTCTTTTGTTTTGCCTGATTCCTCAAATTAAAAACTTGTCCCGCAGAAAGAGACCACTGGCGTAGTAACGATGAAGATCATCCCCAAGATGCAGGGTCGACCCAGAGTGTGTGAGGTAACACCGCCGTCACGCTGCCCACTAGCCTTAGAGTCTATTACTGCTGTAATCATGTTTTCTTCACCTTTTCCTGTTTGAAATGATTTTGTTTAGGTGACTCTTCTCTTAATCAGGTGACTATAAAATTAGTTTACGTTGAAGGATAATCCCAACCGTTAGCAGTAGATTTATTTTTATTTTTTTTAGCATGAAACGCACTATTAGTAGGTTTCATACTGCCATCTACTGGACACAGCGTGCTAATTCAGGCATCCATTTTCTTTCTGGGAAAATGGCTGCTCTTGATTGAAAACACACTGAACCCGCAGCTTGTGACATGCTGCAGACGAATCTCACTAAAAGAGGAATTTAATGATTTCTAATGACTAAACTGTAAAAGTGATTTTTATTCCCTTAAGACTTTCAATTTGCTGTGATCAGCGATGGCAAACCTAGCTTCCAGTTTGTAGACCATTAGTTGGTGTAGATGAACATTCTCTGCTTACTCTGTCTATTAAGAACATCGATTTAGTGATCCAGCACATTCCACTGCACTTTTATGCAGATTAGTGAAAAAAAAAGTGTCTGTGTGCCAGGAAAGTTACCAGTGGAGTGTTTTGGAATACTACAAATCTCCAGTCCCATCCAAACTTATTGACACCCTTGGTAAAGAATGTAAAGCAAACACACTTCTATTATTTCTTTCATTTGTATTTTTCCCCCATTTAAGTAAATATACCCTCATTAAAAGTTGTCGTTTTCTAAATCTATTGTTGGTAGATTTTGTGATTAAAAATAAAAGATGACATTTGTTTTTTTTTTGTCTTTTTACACATCTGTATCTGGGGTGCCAAAAAGTACGGAAGACATGTGTTTTAAAATACTGTTGGACACTTAAAAGAAAAAAAACTAAGCAAAATGAAAATTATAAATTTTCATACTTACTCAGATTTATTTAAGGTTTAAATGGCCGAATTAAAAGGACATCTTTTAATTTGCATATACAAAATGCAAATTAAAAATGCATATACAAAAATCTGGACTTATTAAAAGGATGTTTAATACCTTTTTAAAGCTTATTTGCAAAAGCTTTAGAGTATTGAATATGTATAAGAGTTAAATCAACACTATGACGAGTCCATTTGGTCCTTATCAGAATTGGTGTTAATTCAACTCTTAGTTATTTAAAAAATAGTTTGAGTAGTTATAACTTTTTCAAGTGTTAAAATTGCTCAATTTCTTGTTGAAATAACTCTGAAAAGAGTTAAACTAACCGTCAACCTAAGTACCAAATAGACTCGGCAGAGTGTTGATTTAACTCTGCAGAATTTGCTGTGTAAACTGCAGATGTACATGAGGGCTCAGTTCGACTACGACCCTTCCACGGACGACCTCATTCCTTGCAAAGAGGCCGGTTTGAAGTTCCAGACGGGCGACATCATCCACATCATCAACAAGCAGGATCCAAACTGGTGGCAGGGCCGAGTGGAGAGCAGCACCGTCGACTTCGCCGGACTGATACCCTCTCCAGAACTCCAAGAGTGGTAAATGATTGACGTTTGCCATTCTTCAACGCAGCTGAAACGACACCCTGAGGCGTGACGGACGCACACCGCCACATTCCACAGATTCCCAGCTCGATCTGTGTGTGTTTTTCTTTGCAGGAGGGTGGCCAGCAAAAGCAAGGCCAAACAGGGCAGGCAGTCCTGCAGCCCGTTCGGAAAGAAAAAGAAGTGCAAAGACAAGTACCTAGCCAAACACAGCTCCAGTGAGTGTAGTTTTGCACATGTCACCAACTCCGTGCTGCGAGTTTGTCTAAACAAACTAAACTGTCCTCCTGCAGTTTTCGACCAGCTGGACGTGATCTCTTATGAGGAGGTTGTGAGGCTCCCTGCTTTTAAAAGGAAAACTCTTGTGCTCATTGGTAAGCTTTGTTGTTAGAATAAAGGGCCAATTCGCAATTTGCAGGAACTTCATTCCAAATTTTGAAATATAAAACAAATATTTGCACCTAGAACTGCACTTCTTCTAAAATATGGGATATATTTAAGTTCATTTTGAGCTACAATGTCTTTCTAAAGGTGATATTTAGAGAATTTTGCTCCTTCCTAGGGGCGCCTGGTGTTGGGAGAAGCCACATCAAAAATTCTCTTTTAACAAAATACCCTGAGAAATTCACTTACCCTGCACCACGTGAGTAGAAAGACTGGTTACTTGTTTTTTTTTTTTTCTTTTCGTTTTTGTTTTGTTTTTTTTTGCTCATCTCGTAGAGAAGTTTCAGTTTACAATTTAACATTGAATGTGCGCAGACACCACCAGACCCCAGCGAAAGGACGAGGAGAACGGACAGGAGTATTACTTCATCTCAAACGAAGACATGACCAAGTGCATCTCTAAAAATGAGCTGCTGGAGTACGGCAGCTTTCAGGGATTCATGTTCGGAACCAAGTTCGAGACCATCCACAAGATCCACGATCAAGACAAAATTGCTGTGCTGGACATAGAACCACAGGTCAGCGTTTTGGACTCCTAACTTTTTAGATCTGACAGATATACTTTGTTACATTGTTAAGTTCCTAGAAACATTAATCTCATTGCATAGCTATAACTTAAAGAAAAAAAACTGTAGTAATTATGTGCTTTAAGCAGTTGGATCTGAATATTGGATTTTAATTTTTTTTTTATGGTGAGGTTATATTAATGAGAAAAAAAACATGCTAAATTCATGTTAAATCTTTTTACACACCTCAATCAGGGCTGCCAGTACATTTTGGATCACCTTGTGTCACACTGTTGTAATAATTCCAACATTACACTTTACATTAGCACATATCCAATTGAAGCATTTTGAAAACAGTCACCATCCTCACATTTCAAAAGAGCCTCATTTAAGGAAATTTAAAAGGTAAAAGAGAGACTGTGTTTTGATTTCTGCTACACTAGATGATTATTTTTATTTAATAAAACTAATGATACTGTTTCAAACTACCAGTTTATTGAATGGTCATTCCTCTTCCAGACCCTGAAACTTGTTCGGACTGCGGATTTTGCTCCTCTGGTGATGTTCATCGCTCCTACCAACACAGCTGCACAGGTGCTACATGCAAAAAAATAACAATAATGATACAAAGCAGTGCCTCTAAAAATAATTAAGTTATTTTTTTATGTGCTTTTTTTTGATTGAAACACTTTTGATTTTAGTACATGTGACCACTTAATGCTGCACATTCAAAGAACGACCTTTTGCAGTTCTTTATAATCCATAAAATGTTTAGAAAATCTGCTGTGCATAATAATTTGGAACAGTGCATTTTGAGTTTTTTATTTTTGAAAAAAATAGTGTTCTCATGGGGAGCTTTGTTCAGTAAAATTTGATTTATACTGTAATAGTTCATGACTTGAAAATTATATTGACTATCATTTGCATTGACCATTTAAGAAAATCTGAGAAAATATCACTTGCAAAATAATTTGGAACACAGTGTAAAAAAAAACAACAAAAAACAATTTGATATTTCTTTTTTTTTTGCAGACTGAAAACCTTCAGATGATCCAGAAAGAGTCGGACGCCATTTTGAGCACATATGGACACTACTTTGACGTGGTTCTCGTCAACAACGATGTAGATGAAAGCGTGAAAGGCGTGGAGGAGGCCATGGAGCAGGCCACCTCCACCCCACAGTGGGTGCCTATATCGTGGGTCTACTGAAAGGGCCGTTTGATTCAGAGCCGCGTTTCCAAACGTGGTGCAATACATCACTCCTTCCACCAAACCTCTGAGTTAGCGGCGCGTTTGATTTCTTTGCACTGTTGTTTGCACAATAAAGCAATATGTAGAAAGGATAATCTCGAAAGGGTGTTTTAAATATGTTAGGCTTTAGGTGCTGCACACCTTTTATGATTGCTGATGCAAAACAGGACCTCAACTGTGAAAGATATAAATGCTTTAAAATAAACCGAAATTGACACATCACCTCGAATGATCCTCTTTTCTGATCCCATTAGATCGAGCCATGAAATGAAAATTCTCAGACTCTGCTTGTTCTGTCTGTGTAACTCCATACAATACCCTCGGCACAAAACCTTCTAGTCAACCACTGACAACCTCGCAGGGTTTTACACTGGATTTTCTCCAAACTGTATTCCTTATGGGGAACTGTAAAGGCACTTTTCAGCAAAATAAAAAATAAACAACTAGCTCTGTTGCAATGCTGTTTTTCATATTGTTTTGTCTCTCTCAAAATCCGCTGTAAATAAATTTAGATAAACTGAAGTGAAGAAAAAGAATATACACACTTTGATTTTCGCCTCAGTTCATTGTGTTGAATAATAATGGTATGTTTCAAAAAAATCATTTAAAGTTAAAATTCCTCAGAATAACTTCTACTGCCTTTATATGCAAATGCATCGGGAAGTCTTCACATTCTATTCTAAAGTAAAACATTCAAAAATGCTTGCTTTATCCCAAATGGGAATTAAATGCTGTAACATTTAATATCCAAGTATCTTCAACGAGTCATTGTGGATGGTGATGTTGTGGATAGAAAAGATCTCTAGTCGCAAAAAAAAAAAAATCTCAAGAGGCCTCTGACTGAAGAACTTACTTTCTGGCTTTATGGTTAAAAATCAAAGCAGAGCAAAGAGATGTTGAGGATATGATCCTTGCCCACTTCTCTGGAATTTGGAGTTGTAGTTCAGGTATTACTTCTGCTTATGAGATGTAAAAATAGTACCTTGTTGCCACACTTGTGTATCATAAATGTCCAAAAGTAAGAGCAAAAATCCTTCCAGCAGCACAATATCCAAAACCAGAGGGAATAAATGTCCAAATGTGCAACGTTTCAACATAAACAAAAAATAAATCCATTTAAGAACAATTGATCAAATTTGCTGACAGTGTATAAAACGTGAAGAAAATGCATTTTAGGTTGTTTAAAAAATAAATACCTGTTTTTATGTTCTATTTTTGTAAATTGATGGGACATTTACAAAAACTGTCCAATGAATTTACATTTTGTCTGTAGCCAAAGACACAGACATGTCTTCTGTTCCTGCTGCATTCCGCTTGCTAATCTTCTGGGTTAAAGTTGGGAGAGCATCTCATGTTGGGAGTATTGTGCCAAATGACCATGACATTGTGACAGAGATAGTTACTAAGGCAACACATTCGCTGTCTGTTCGAGTTAAACTTAGTGCCGCAAAGCTGTCCTCTGGTACCACCATGTGATGAAACCAAAAACTGCAGGTACCTAAAAGATTGCTTTACATTACAAATAATCAAATAGTTTTTAGTTATCAATCTTGTCCTTCCTCTCAGGAAGTAAAGCTATTCAGTGTATGGTCATACAAAATCTTTGACAGGGAATGTCGGTTTTGATTGTGAAATAACAGCCAAATTATATATAACATAATCTCATAACGAGCCAAATGAATGGTGAATAAACATCTAAGTGGAAATGAAACCATATTTTATTTTAAGCAACTTGATATTTCTGGAACAGTTAGCACAGATTAAAGGATAAGACATTTCTGGTAATAGGGAACTGGTGTTTTTTTTTTTAAGTAGTTTTAGAAAACTGAAGACACACATTCAAATTCCTGTAACCTTTTTTTTCTTTCCTTTTTTATTCTTTATCCTGGCTGGATATTTGATCAAACTTCTTGGTGTAAAGAACCAACATTATGATCCAGAATGTGTTAGAAGACCAATAAGAACACTATAATAAAAAGACCATCCTTCTTCCAGAACCATACAGTTGCCAGTTAGTAAACGGGCAACTAAACTAGCTAAACTAAACTTCTTCTGTTCCAAAGTTTTGTTGACCATGTCACATGATCATGCTGTGACACTACTCCTAGAAACTGAAGGTGGCTTAATACAGTGCATTCTGGTATTCAGAGTTTTTATATAAGTCTCTGTGTAGTTCGGTCCTTAATTATATGAGTTACATCAATATGACGCAACTCATATCATCCAAGTGTCTTCAAAGCACCATTTTGAATGGTGATTTTTGGGCGGAAAGACCTTCCAGTAGCAGTCAGTGTTGCAACAAATTTGAAGAGACCTATGACTGAAGACGGTTGCTGTGACCATCTCATGACTGTCATGACATTCTAACAACTCAATTTTCAGCCAAAAAGATGATATTCCACAGTATTATGTCCTTAATGACCCCATCAGTTGCTGGTAAGCACAGCTAATACACCTCATTTGCTTTTGCTGCTCTCCATTAAATCTCTGAACATATGGCTAGAAATCTTGAGAGAGAGAGATTCAAAACCTGAACTAATCGAAAACATTTTGAATAAAAATATAAAAGAAACACATAACTACCGTAGAGTTACTGTAGATGCTACTACTGTGAGCAGCAGCTCACAAATTCAAACATTTGTGAATTTATGTGGAAAAATAAGCAAAGCCGATGTTTTTGAATCAGGCTTAAGGCCAAACAATTTCGATGAATAAGATGAGTGGTAAATGTGGACAAAATTATGCCACAGCTTTGTTGCAGGCAACAAAAGGATTTTTTTGTTTTGTTTTATGTAAATATCAAAATTCAAATTCTGTCTCATGATTTTCCTCCGATTATCTCTTCAGTTATTTCTGAAGCCAATACATTGAGCACCTATTAAGAGAGAGTTCAACAGTGTATGTTTGTGTAATTTACATTGTAGTCCAACTCTGAAAGAAGAAACTATTTGAGAAAAGTGCTATTAAAACTAATATACATTATATATTTTCACTTAATATTCATTAATTCATATTTTACGACAATTGTATCAAAACATTGAAAGATGAGGAAGGAACCAAACTTGAAACATCTGTCATTACATGAATTAAACATACCCAAAATAAAGTGTTAAATTTAAAGCATCAGTCTAAAAATATAAGCTACTTAACTATAAGGGACATGTTAGACAATTTAGTCTCAGGTAGTCTTATGCCCCAGCATGTCCAACATTCATGTTTACTATGAATGATAACAGGCACCCAGTGTGAGCCTCGCCACACCCCCTTTCCAAGAACGCCATTTTGTTGACATACAGTCTTGAAATCAACATTAGTTCTATTTACGGAGCTTAAAACCCTGCTCTGCACAGAACATGTATTGTCTTTGAAGAGCGTCCAAGGAGACACGCAGTTACTGTATCCGAGGATAAAAACAGCCCTCTCCGGGGAGGTAAAGCGGCGTGTCTGAACTGTAAGCCACCCATTTCAACATGAAACTCGCCGCTGCTGACGTCACCGAGCCATCTTCGTGCTCCTAATCCAGGCGGCTGTTTATTACACCTTCATTACCACACAGACCCGGGCTCTACCGACAGCCTGCAGGTGCCGCGTCGTCACAAACAAGGAGGAAAACAGAAAGAGAACCCGTCTGTAGTGTAGGGACACAATTCAGTGCTCCTCCTAGGATATATAGGCAGGGAAACGCCACAATAACCAACCAAAGGCTGCCAGAGGGTAGAGAGGAGCGCAGAAGGCAAAATCCACATCCATCTGCCAGCCACTTAGTGCGCGCTAACATCTCCAGTCCGGATTTCAGCGCAGCTGTCGAGCTAATACAACCAGGAAAATGTAAGTACAACACCCTTGTAATGCTAATTTGAAAATGAAATCCCGAGTTGATACAATTTCGCGCTGACGACTGAAATTGATAAGCTATTTGGGGGGATTTGCAGCGTCTTCTCCGCTGTATCACGTAGCTTTTCTCAACTGTCACGATATTAATAGTCGAAGATTGTCGGATGAATTTAATTTTAGGAGCCGTCTCTGTCTGATAACGTGAGCCGAACGCGAACACAGACGCTACCGAATCGGCCTAACCTTGGAGCAGATGAGGCATCGGGTTTATCTCTCTATTAGGGACATTATTAGCCATATAATGTTCTCTTTTTAAACGAACAAGGCTGGCTGTATTTTCTCTCTCTTTTTTTTTCTCGCTTTCAGTTGGTCGTCCGGTGAATTCTCGCTCGCGCCTGTACTCACGCACGCATATATATATATATATATTTTTTTTTTCCAGTTTGGACTGGTTTGAAATGAAAAGGACACCACTCTATGAAACCACACACCCAGTCAATTAAAAGTATATAATAACGTGTTGTCTAACGTGGACATTTTGTTTTTTAGTGAACACACTCAGGGCTTCGTTTTGGTGTTATACCGAACAGCAGGCGACGAATTAAGCTAATTCCAGAAACAGCAAGGACACAAAGCTCAACAAACCCCGACTGTTTCAGCCGCGTCAGTCTTTTGAGGTTTCAAAGCGTCGACAGTAATTGCCGAATATTCCAATATGTTATTATTTTTGGCAGAAATATTAGGCTTGAATTTGGTTTAGGCCTAGTTCCCGTGATATTTGTAACCTACAGCGGGGGGTGGGGATAGCCTAGCCTCCTACTGTATGTCGTCGATTGTCATGCGAGGGCGGACAGCTACATATCTGTCCACATCTCTTCTTGGTCGTGATATCTCGGTTAAATAATACACACTAAATATATGTATTGATGTATTTTGTTATCTGCTGTATCATTTCGATGGATTTTGTTTTTAAAAGGTAAGGAAAGGCAGCATTATAGTTCAGTCTGCCAGTCTTTATATGACGTCTAAATTGCCTCGTGCCAGCAACATATCACCTACCCGTGGCATCACGCTGTATAAGTTTTTCTCTTTGAGCTTTTGCTTACATTTGTGACCTGAATAGAAAACGTCTACATAAAGGCACTGAGAATCCACCCATAAGAACGAACCAAAACCTCGTTAGTGTTGTAATAGTCACACATGGCCTTATTGTAGCTCCATAGGACGTAATGGTGGACCTTAATGTATGAGCAAAGTCATGCAACATCAAACAGAAAGAGACAGAGAGGCTTAGATCAGAGGCTGCTGATGTGGGATGCTGAGGCGCTGTCCAGTGCTGAAATGTCACTGTCCAGTACTGAAAATCAAACGGCATGCATTTCTAGTCACAACATTTTATTTAATAAATTATTTATAAAGCATAGCCACAAACAACTCCGGTAAAACTGAAGTAGAGGAGAATTCTAAACCACAAAAAATATTTGTGAACTAAAATAATTTCTTAAGGTTCATGTGATGATCACAAACCATAGTTTATTTAAACTAATTGTGTTTTGTTATAAGAATTATTTGGCAATATAGTTGGGTCTTAAGGAGTGATATGGTTTCACTTTGAATTGCATTTGCATTTGAAAACCTTGCATAAGATTGATTTTGCTTATATGTAACCAAAAGCCTACATGGATATTGGTATTGGAATTGAGCTTAGGCTATAAATGTATACATGTTTTCTGATTGAAATAAACTACTGGATAAGCAATAAATCTAAAGAAGTAATTGAAGAAAATAAAGAACCAATAATATATAAAAAAGGGAATAGAATATTTACATAATCAAACTAAATGATAAAATAGTCTACAATATTCAAACAAAGAAAAAACTTTTTGAAAAAGATTTCAAAAAGTTTTTCATTAAAACAAGTGTTTTAAGGAGTTTTGCTAGTTGTTACTTAATAGCTACTAGTTACTTGAAATTGGAAACCGCTCTTTCTATCTCTCTGTCTGTCTGTCTCCTATCTATCTACCTACTTTAAGGATCCATCTGTGTTTCAGCAGCCACAGGGAAAAACTATATTAATAAGCACTGTCTCCAAACAGGGTTGAATATATTTAGCTTTCTCATCAAATCTCACATCAGCAGTAGCGTGTAGAGTCATGCGAACCCTCACCTTCCCCGTTTGTCATTTCAGCTGCCTTTGCCAGATCACATTTCTTTCAGCATCCTGTTTTTTTTGTTTGTTTTCAGAGCCATGTTATAACAGACACAACAATCATTTGCTTATCAAGCTGCATCTACATTCTAACTAAGCTTTAGCTTTAGAAATATAAGAAGACTCTTCTGCGCTTAGCATGTTCAGACAGAACACTACAGTGGCACAGAATGGATACAGTAAATCCACTCGGCTGGATTGAAACACAGCTGGCAGTTTTTCACAGGATGCGGAAGCTGACGAGAAACCTCGCCGCTGCACTGGCAAGTCTTCCAGGCGTTAGTTGGGAGGTGATGACAGCGTGAACCTCTACACACATTGTGCCTTTGTCATGGTGCTCATAGGAGGCACACACACAAAAAAAACCCACACACACACAGCAACGACACATGTTAAAACATGATTTTTTTAAGCAGTAAATTAGCTCAAATGTATTTGTTGATTTGGACAAATTTCAGTTCTAATGGGACAATTCTAAAAATAAACATACCTTATGACTGCTTGGGATGGCATTGACCTCAAGCACCAATAGGCCAACTGTTCTAAAGGATTTGTTTGTTGTTAACGGATTAGTAATGTATGAACATAAAGGATTGACCTTTAGACAGAGTTATACAAAGTCAACTCTTTAAAACTCCAACCTGCGCAAATGAATAAAAACAAAGCCTATGAGCAAAAGTGCACTGATATGGCTTTACTGGGCAATGCCAAGTTTTGATGTGATTTTAGGTCAAATGTCAATATTTTAAACTGATTTATTTACCGTGAAAGATAAACATGTTCCACATTCCTTGATAAAAGGTCTACCCTATCCCAATTTATACGTCAAAGCACATTTGTCAGCTTTTTAGTAAGATCAAAACAGACTGCATGAAAGAATAGGCAGACTGAAAAATATTTTCAGTTGCATGAATTCAATGAAAGGGAAAGAAAAGGAACATTTTCCTTGTTTGACTTGTTAAATACCTTTCATTGCCAATTGAGAGAAATCGCTACCTGTGAAGTGTCAGTTTATGGTTTATTTTATTTTGTTTTACATCATTGAGCTCCGTAGTCTTCCATTCTTCATCATTGTACCAAACGCACAATGAAAGAGCGTAACATATGACGCCTAAATAAGCACAGCAGTGGATGATTAAAAAAAAAAAAGTATCTGCATTCCCAATCACTTTGCTTTACTGAACAGGGTGCCAAGTAGCTGTTACATGTTACGATGGGAGGCATTTCACTTGACGCTCTCACTTTTCGGTGATAAAATAACACTTTCACTTTAACTTTCTGTCAGTCACTACAGCCTTCATCTGTGGACATTCAACCGAATTGGCCAAACAAGCTTCACTTTTGCAAAAGCCTGCAATTGCGCTCTCAGATCCCGATCATGTCAGGTCTTCTGTAATGGATGGAACTACCAATAACTTATAGTAACTTTTAATTAAATGAATTAAGCACTCAAAAATTAGATTTGTTCTCATTTTAGTATTTTTCTACAGAGCTTAAATACCAGTATTTGTGCTCCAGCTGTAATAAATCACCGTAAGTTGAATTTGAACTTAAAAGATGTACTTGATTTATTTCTTGACATTTGTGTTTTTCAACCATCAGGTCTGCCCCAGCATCTGGAGCCCCTGCGCCAGAGGGAGGAAGTCAGCAACCTCCCAACCTCACCAGCAACCGCCGTCTGCAGCAGACGCAGGCACAGGTGGATGAGGTAAGTGAAAACAAAAACACACACGCACACACACACACACACACACACACACACACACACACACACACACACACACACACAAACAAGAAGAATAGTCAGATCAGGTCAGAGTTGCTTAGTTACATTCACTTGAGTAACCTTTTTGGGGAAAAAAATACTTTTAGGAGTATTTTTACTAATCTGTACTTTTTACTTTCACCTGAGTAACTTAATGATGAAGTGTCACTACTCTTACTCGAGTCAAATTTCTGGATTCTCTAACCAGAAAGTTGCTAGACACAGACACTTGTAGTTTTTGTTCAAATTTTATATTGATTTGCAAAAATTTGATTTTTACTTTATAATTATGTTCTTTACGTTATTTTCATTTTGGTCTTTAAAATACCAAAATTTCCACAAAATTTTGTATTTTTGTTCGTTTGATGTAATTTTTACATTTTTAATGATTGATGTTTTGCTCTACTACTTCAGTCGCGTTTTTACCAAATACTTCTTTACTCTTGCTTAAATGATTTCTTGATCTCTTACTTTAGTACACTTTTTTAGTACCCTACCCACCGGTGGATCAGTTTGACGACATGTAGCGTCGTCAGAGGTCCAGTCTGTATCTCTGAGTAAAGCTTTGCCGCGTCTCTTTCCTCAGGTGGTGGATATCATGCGCGTAAACGTGGACAAGGTTCTGGAGCGTGATCAGAAGCTGTCAGAGCTGGACGACCGGGCCGATGCCCTGCAGGCTGGAGCCTCTCAGTTTGAGACTAGCGCTGCAAAACTGAAGAATAAATACTGGTGGAAGAATGCCAAGGTGAGGAAACGGCGGTGTGCTTGCTCAGTTAGAATGGAGTATTGATGTTAAGTAATATTAACAAGATTAGATTATGGCGTGATGAAAATTGTTCTGCTTTTCTAATATGTGTTTCTTTCCCTCAAAATTTGCTGACTACAGATGATGATTATCCTGGGTGTGATATGTGTGATTGTCCTCATTGTCATTATTGGTAAGAAGGCTTTTCTTTCCTCCTGTGCACTTGTAGAGTCTTTTAAAATCTTGTAACACTTTGTACCGCTCCGTCTTTCCACAGTGTACTTCAGCACCTAAGAAGAGTCGCTCCTACCCCAGTCTGATCCAAGCTTCCTTACTACAGAAGAAAAAAAAAAAACAACCTCTAATTGATGACAAAATTAACCACAGATGAATTAATTTATTGTATGTACGTATATCTCCGCCCCCAGCTAGCCTCGATATAACACCCCTAAACCCTTCAGGGCCCCCGTGGCTCTCCTCAGCCCCCTGCTCCTTACTTTCACAGCCTCGCCTCTGGATCCCTGTCGATATTTGTTCTGTGAGTGTGTGAGCCTGTCTTCTTTCTGAGTACTCTTGGCTTTTCTAACCCTGCCATACTGGGAACCAAGCCCCTTCCCTCTACCTTTGCCCCCCTCCCCCTCTGTGACGATGCAACAACAGAAACCGGTACAACAATTGGCGATAATTGTTACATAGCTGATATATAGAGTTCTTTGTAGAGTTTTATTCTGATATATATCTGATATACTGTTTTGTAGGTGTGTGTGCGTGCGCGTGCGTGCGTGTGTGCATTTTGTACTTTTTATTTTTTGTATTAATTTGATGTATGCTTTAGCGTTGACTACTGCCTATTAATGAAAGTGTGCATCTTGCATGTGCTCTACATCCCCCTCTGATTGTTTTGTTGTCCAATTAGCCTCCGTAAAAAAAAACCACTCGTGTTTCTCTTGAAGGCAGACTGAAATTCATCCTCTTACCGACACTTTCCTTTTTCGCCCAAAAAAAAAAGTTTTTGCTTCTTTTTTTTTGCTACAGCTAGTGCTCACTCACTGATGTTAGTGAAATAATGCATGACTTGTTTAACGAATCCTTAGTGCTCATCACCTCCGATCCTATACCAACTCTCCTTCCTGTTTTCTGAGAGGGATTCTTAAACAACGACCGTCTTACGTGTCTTCTGGCACCGTCTTGTTTCTCAGCAGCATGCTTCCCTCGGACAACTTTAAACTGCCATAGTACGGTCGGACCAATGTCTGTAGGTGTCTTTGTTTTTTTTATTAATTTTTTTTAAACATTACGTAGTGTCTTATTTCGAAAACATTCCTTCATTGCAGTCTAGTGCAGATGCTCTTACTGTAGCACATATAAGTGTGAGTACCTTAAAAAAAATACAAGCGATGAACCTTGTGTCAGGAATAACGATAGGAGGAATAGTGACTAGGTGTAAAGTTACTTTTTTTTTTGCATAGATTGGATTGTCCTAATGATTTTTTTTCTTTAACATTACACTTATGATAAAGTGGGTGATTTTGGGTTGGAAATAGGTTCTAGCATCAGGGGGAGGGAGGGGACGAATAAAATGCTTCTGCTGCAATGGTTTGTGCAGATTTTGAATCCGTTCAAAACCTACACAAACGTCCGTGTTTTTGACAGTGCCGCCCGGCTGTTTAAATGGACCTCCAGTGCAGCAGAACCTCTCCACATTAAGAGCACATAAAAAAAATAAAAAGTAAAATTAGCTGGATTGCCAGACAAATGAAGCGAGTAACGCCTAAGAAGAAAAGAAGCAGTAACTCAAAAAAACATTAAAAAAATCGTAGCATTCCTAAGACAAGTGTTTTGCTAGCGCCGTGGTTCTGTCTTCGTGTTTCTTCTTCTAGTTAATGCCTTTCTTTTTCTTTTTTTAAAATATAATAGACTCTATTTTTTAATCATAGTATATTTTTGTGTGAAGCAGAAGAAGCAAAGAGGACGCAAAGCGTCCAGAGCGAAGCTCCTCTTTCCTTCTGTCTGGTGTGTTTTTGTAGTTCAGCTCTGCGTTACACACTGCCAAGCATTAAAGGAAAACAGTTATTTTCCTTATTGCGGTTATTTCTTTCATTTGTGCACTCACTGGTTTGGTCTTGAAGTACTTTCAAAACACCTTTTTTAATTATTATTATTACTATTATTATTATTCATGTGTGCATGATTGTGGCTACTTGGTCAGTAAAAGAGCAGGGTAAATACAAGGCACTCTTCAAGATAAAGAGTAGCACATGTTCCTCAGAGGTGATGCATCAGAACTTCCTGAAGCTAACTATTTGTTGGGGGCTGGGGGATTAAAAAAAAACTAAACATCCAACCACAGTAGAATGTCGCTTCCAAGAATTTCCATGTGGTTTGGAGTGAAATGAAAGATAAAACAGTTGTCGGTTAAATCTGTTACATTTTGTTGTTATTTTAAGTGCTGTTCTGCATTCGGAGCTTATTCCAAAGACAGCCTTTGTGACTCTGCCTCTTTTACTCTCCAGCCAGCTACACGGAGAAACCTGCCACCTTCTCTAACTCCTACTGTGTTTTTGGTGTGTGTGTGCATGTATGTATTAGAATAGCTCCGCCTTTGGAATATCCCCCAATCCTTCCCACCTCCATCCCTCCTTCCGTTTATCCCGACGGATTTAGGCCGCTTAACTCTTAGAGTGAGGACATGTCAGTTTTCCTTCGCCTCTGAAGTACACAAGCAACACGAGGCTGCAGATCTGTCAGCCTCAGCAGAAGAAAGTCCCACCTCTCGATGCTCCTTCAAAAGTTAAATAACCAAAGACCAAATTTCCGAGCTAACGCTGCCAATACTCATTACAAGCAAGTTACTACCCGAGCTGTCCGGCTCAGATTTAAATTCCTGCTGTCTTAGGGACATATTAGCTTATCATAGACTATCTATGGAGTCAAGTTTGGCTTTGTGAGTGTGCCACCCTGACATAATATGCAACTCAAATGTCGAACAGAAACTCCCACCCGACCCCGCCCTCTGCTGTGTGGATCCAGGTCCGAGGAGCTTCTTTTAATCTGTACAAAGTTAGTAGACACACAATCTTGTAACTAATTATAGCACAAGTCTTCTTTTTTTTTTCTTTCTGTCTGCGTAGTGCTGCCAGGTTTGACAATGTGTAAACTAACTATAGATAAGAGAAAACTGAGAAATGTTTTCCCAAAAAACAAAAGAAGAAAAACCTGCATTGTTTAGTGTTGTAATATTGGGGGGGGGTGTTATGGGGGATAGGGGGTCGTATATCCTCAGGTTTAAGTTGTTTGCAATTTACCAAAATACATAAGAGGACAAAAACAAACTAGCAAACTGTAAAATTGGATTCCTTTGGCAATATTAAGTGATTTAAGGGTTACAATGTTGTCCTTTTAGCCATTTGTACAGGACATAAACACACAGTGGGCTCTGAGGTGAAATAACACTACTGATTGGGGTAGGATTTGTGTGTTCTCCATAAATCCAACTGTCCAGTTGTGTCCAGTGAGTGCTTAACCGGTTTGGTCACAATGTTGAAAATGAAGAGAGTGCTCTCTCTCTCTCTCTCTCTCTCTCTCTCTCTCTCTCTCTCTCTCTCTCTCTCTCTTTCTCTTTCTTCTGTTTGTTTTTATTGCTTTACTGTCTGTATGAAAACCAATGTGTTCAAATGCTTTTAACACCGTGGCACTTTTTTCTCTTTTTTTTTTTTTGGTGTGCGTGCGCTTGTGTAATTCCTCGGTTTCGGCGGGAGTGGAGAACATGATCTTTCGCCAGCCACCGGGAAAGTTCAGTGATCTCAATGCTGCGTTCAGGTCGTTTGCGGAGCGTTCGGTGAATGTTGTCGGAAAGCCATATGAACGATTTTGAAAAAAGAAAGAAAAAAACTGAATCCCAGAACGAGCTGAACGCAGGAACAGGAGGGAACCTTATTGAGTCACTGAATGTTTCCTGGGTGGCTTTAGATATATGATATGTTTTTTATTTCTGAACCAAATGTTCTTTTTTTTTCCTGATTGTTTGTTTTGCGTTTGTTAAGTAACAACTCCAGATGTCACTGAATTGTTTGTTTGTCAGCACTGATGGGTCAAGCTAAAGAAAATGGCAAGTAGATGAGAGAAGTATTTTTGTGTGAAGGATTCTACAGTTTACATCAGATCGCTGTTTGTATCGATGAGATATATGATTTTTCTGTTTAAATCAGTACATTTGTAAGGGATGGATTCTTTCATTTTACCTCCTTTAGAGGCAGGACCACAGGGATGAAACCACACATTACCCTTGCTCATCTGGCCTTACAGGAGGGACAGGACTGGAGGATCACGGGCAATGTGCTTGGTGTGATTTTCTTTTCTTTACTCTTTACGCTTTTGTTTAGATTTATCGTGCCGTCCTTTGGTTTGGGATTAGAGTTTAAACAAGGTCGATTCAACGCAAAAGGAGAGAAGACTTAGTTGGGAAAAAGTACATGAAATAATTGTAGTGTAAATCTATCAATGTCTTATTATATTGATGAACATCATGAAATATATGTATATTGGGGAAAAAAACAGTATCTATGACAAATTGTACTTTTGTGTGTGTTTCATGGTTTCATGTGCTTTTGTGGGTGTGCAGCAAGGGGATAATGTCATTTGGACTGCCATTCTGGGACCTGTGTGAATAAGCATAAATTTACTACCAATACAGAGACGGACCTTTTCTCTAATTGATCCCTATTATGTGTTAAGTGTGCCAAAGCAAATACATGGAGACCTGGAGCCATAAACTGCACATTTCTGCATTCGCCCAGAGTCCTTGTGTACAGTGTGTTACCATCACACACACATGCACACATAAGACTTAGGACCAGACAAGCAAATGATAACAAACAAAAACAAATTATTGTACTATCTACTGTCATATTTCCTATAATTATTATTATTATTTTTTAACACACTGACATAGAACAGGTCAAATGAGACAGTTTCTTTCACAATGGATGTCATTGGAAAAGATGTTGAGGGAAAACACATTCATTAGCTAAATTACAAAAAAAACAACAACAAAAAAACAGCCTGAAATAGTTTTGGAATAAAATGGCTGAATAAAATGGCACAAAGAGATCATTTAGATATACCATGATTGGAGCCATCAGAACGGCACATGAGGAAAACATACAGTTTTTATGATTATTGAACACTTATTTTTCCTACCAACTCTCATTAGCTTGTCTCCTTTTTATTCCACGTGAGAGTCATGTCACTCATTTAGCTTTAGTGTGTGGGTGTTTAAATAATGTCGTCTAGTTAATGCCAAACGCTGTATTTGCTCAAATATGTGGCAGGTAAACTTTATTTGTTCGTGATTTATAATGAAGAGCAAACAACATAAGTTGCTCTACAATGAAGTGTTAAATAGTGCAGTGTGAGGCTTTTATTTTGAAACCCACGTGACGTAAGCCGCTGACATTCTGACTTCCGCGTCTCCTCGTCTCTACATTTTGTATCTGATTCATTCGATGAAAATATGTACGAAGAGACTGTAGAGATGCCAATAGGCACTTCAAATACAGAATAAGTCCTATCAAGGACTTTTTTCGTTTGTTATTTTCTTTCTCAAGCTGAGCCTCTGTGTGACTTCTTCTGGTCAGAGCAGACCAGATTTAAACCACACTCCAGCACAAGACGAATGGAGAGCCCCTTATTACAAAACAAATGAGACTACTAGTGTATTGGCGTACGTTCCTGTTAATACAAAAGGACCAACGTAAACGCAAGCAGGTAACCACTTCGTGAGATGCAGTTTTAAGTCTTCACCACCAGGTGTCACCCGGTCTTCCAAGCAGGTAACTACTTCGTGAAATGCAGTTTTAAATCTTCACCACCAGGTGTCACCCTGTCTAGTAAGCATGACAGATTGTGGATCCGCTGACATAATGTGGCCATAGGTAGGTTTAACGTGGATAAACATGCTTTACATTTCAATCTGTTGTTGAGACGGACAGTACGGAGGAACACCAAAGACATTTAACTTAAGATATATTAAGAGGTTGCATAAACCACACAGATTTTGTAGCCCCCAATAAGGTTCTGGTAAATTTCTGGCAACATATTCTACTTGTATTTTTACACATTTTCAAGTGGGTTGAGGTCACAACCAGAATGTTTTCATGTTAACTCGCTTTGTTTGTTCCAAAACCAATAATGTTGAATTTGGAGCAAGTAAATCTTTATTATGCCAGAACTCCATCAATAGTGATAAGAAGTGTGTGATTTCTCAGAAACTTGGTAACCAAAATATTACTGAATGTGTATGCATAAACCTGAACCTGTATTAATAAGATTAGTAAAAGTCCTCAATAAATTCAAAAATGCATCTAATGATTGAAGTTAAGTTGTAGGCTAAATCATCCTTCGACTCTGGGAAAAGAACACAACCAAAGCCTAATTAAAGGTTCAGCCTTTAATTGATTCTCTTCAAACAATGCTTCTATTTGCTCTCACTGGTGAGACTTGTCCTGCTCTGCCACAAACCGTAATTGGATAATTTCTCCTTCTAGAACTATAGACGGTAGATGTAAGACAAGCCACATCTGGAGAAAGCAGAAGCGAAAACAACTGTAATAAAATGACCTCTGTGAAACCATCAGAGTCTGTCGGTGTCTCTGATGGTTTCGCAGAACCCCATGAGTTGTTTGGATTTTTTTTTTACCCTCATGTACCACAAGTTCCACTCAAACATTTTTCTTTATCCATTTATTTTTGCTAACAAGGATGGGTTATGACAGGGAAGCTTCATTGACTTGAAAACGTGTCGAGTAAAAACAGTTGCTTGTTACTTCACAGAGACATGAACATGACCTCACCCCAGGGTTCAGTCAAAAGCAGCCCCTCTCCTCGTTAATCTGTCTTTCTGTCAGATCGCTTTAGGCTTGTTTTCCATTTGTCTGATAACCAGTCCTGCCTCTCCTCTCTTACCCATGCCTTCACTACAATCATCTGCTCCCCCACTGGTCTTGCACTCCCACATCAATTCCCTTTGGATTCTCCTGAAGGAATGCTAGTCCCGCTTGAAGGGTTCGTTCAGAGTTTGTGTGGGAAACCTACAGTATTGGCTGCCATCACTGCTCCCCCACATCATAGCAGCAGCTGAGCACACCCCTGCATTCCTGCCCCTGCATTATGCCTGTCAAGATTTTGGGGTCAACACAAACACAGCTGGATAAGGAAATTCTAATTTTCAGCAAAAAAAAAAAGCTGCAAAGTTTTTCCAGTTGGCAGTAATTTGCAACGAATTTGCTTGGTTTGAAGCTGCTTTGTGTTTCCATATTATCCCATCTGGTCCATTGCAGTGCTTGATCCAGTCTGTAAAAGAGATTTTTATTAACTATCTTTAAAAATAATATCCCTTGTACTGGCCTCAGTAATTTAGGTCAGAGGTTTGGCCCATTCCCAAACAGAAAAAGAAAGAATATCCCACCCATCTTCAGTGTTATTTTTTTTGCCTTGGTGGATTGTGGAGCCAAAGGACCCCACGGAGTTCAGGAAACACAGCTAACTGCTCATTTAGACCATTTCTTTGGATTTTGTGTGGGAGTTATGTTTTGCCAATTGTTGCAGCGATTGACTTTATGGATAAGTAGCACCCTGGTTCATAGATGAAAGATCCCACCTCTGGTCTGCTGTGGAATGCAAAGATTTACAGCCCTACTTGTTAAGAACCCACGCTCAGCCTCTGGCTCCATCTCTACTTTTTCCACCCTTCTAATGACGTGCCACCCTTCTTAAGTGAGTGGCTACACTGCTCTTCAAGTTGGCTATAAACCTTCGTTAAAAGTAGTAGTAGAACTAGACATTATCTGGAGGGAAGAGAGAGTCTTTTCTTAGATGTCCACTCCAGACACAGAGCCAGGGTTTTTCTAAGAGAAACATCTGGCTTCCATTAAAACCTCCTCCTCAAGCTACTAACATCATCCCCCCTCTACTATTAAGTTTCCTTTCAGAATCTTTGCTTATATCTCTATCTATTCTTGAATCCCCCACCCACCTTTTTCTGAGTCCATTCCACTCATTCTCTCCGCCTACTCCGACCAAACAGCTTTCTCCTACCTCCTCCCCTCTTTCCTCACCTCCTGTGTCCTGTTCCCCTCTTTCGTTTCTGCAACAGTCTGCTCTGCTTTCTGTACAAGCTGTGTATCATGATGCGTGTGGACTGCATCTGGGGGCTCTTCTTGCTCCTGTCTCTTAGTTTGGGATGGACAAAGGCTCAGGAGACCAATTACACCAGGTAAAGTTTGGCATCTGGTTTGAAAGGCACTGAAAAGATTTGCAGTCGTGTGTAATTATTTGAACGATTGTGTGTTCATTTGAGGAATTATATGAGAGAAAAGATAAAATAAGTAATCTCAGATTTGCTTTTTCAAGTATTTTTGGGGGTTTCATTGATGGATTTTGAGGCACATTGGGAGGTAAGTGGAATTCGGACTAGCTCGGATGCTAATGCTTATGCCTTTGTCGGAGGGGGTCAAATCAGATAAACTTGGCACTTGCTTTGGAAAATATGGGTTTACTCAGCAGCCAGAGTACTTCACTGGGGGTCTGAAGTTTGAGCCAGAACTGAGCAAAAAAAATGCTGCTATTCGACATTTCATCTACGCAGAGACATTCTCTTGACCTCCTTGGAGCTCTGTCCGTGTGGAATGCAACTAATTAACAAGATCAGCTCTAGATGTTGTGAATTGTCAGTCGGCTGTAAAAGTGGATCGTCAGTTTTAAAGTAGATGTCAGTTACTTCCTTATGTGCTCACTCTAAAGATTGTTGCTTCCCAAGATGAAGTGGCTGCTGTTTCTGTGTCACCAGACTATCCCAGCTGGCCATAAAACCCCCCCAAAAAAACCATTATGAATCACTGTCTAGCTTTGATTGCAACATACATTTTCCATGGCATCATTCCGATGAACTTCTAATTAAGAGTTTCAAGAAAGTTTATTAAGGACTCCATACATATAACTGAAGATCAAATCACTGAATCAAGTCTCAGGCCAACAAAAACATCACAAATACAAAAGAACACAGCAGACGGGACAGGGATAAAATCATGAAAAGGCAGGTTTAGGACGTAAAACAATACAGCGTATAACAATATGGGGGATCATTTTCATCAGAAATAGAGAAACAGAGAAACTAGTCAGAGCTGATGGTGAGATGGATGATGTTTAAAACAGGTCAATCCTGGAAGAAAACCTGCTGAATGCAGCAAAAGACTTGAAACTGTTGAAAGAGGGTCATCTCTCGGCAGGACAGAGACCCTAAACATACAGCCAAAGTTATAAAGCTTAAGCAGAGCACATGTTAGAATGGCCCCAGTCAAGACTTGATGCTTCTGTCTATCCAATCTGAAGAAGCTGGAGCTAATTTGCAAAGAACGGACAAGTTTAGACTCCACAAAGCTGTTAAAAAGGTTGTAAAGATTTTGCATAATGCATTGATGTTGCTCAATTCCATAAAATCCCTTATCGATGCAGAAAGGGACAAATAAAGTTTAGGATTGTAAGGTCATAAAAGCAGGTAAAAGGCACTGTATTCAAACGATGTCTGAGAGATCCATTTTGAGTCCAGCAACTCCCTGGCCTTGTTTTGGCTGCTTAACATTTCTGAGCACCATCACCGACTCATGGAATCGGCCTCAGTTCTTTACAATTCCTTGTTAGCCATGTGGGGTGGACTCTGAGCAGGATGAGTGCATGACTACATCCCTTAAGAAAAGGTACATCTGGACTAGGCTGATCTGCTGACCTTTACCTACTGCTCCAGAGACCAGTCCTTGTGGTTCAAAGCATGTAGACCTCTAATAAAAGATTTATTGCAGAAGTAAATTGTGAGCAAGAGTTTATTAACATTTTTGTAAATCTTTTTGATTTTCTACAGTATAATGCACAATGTGCTTAATTTAACCAATGTCTATGCAAGGTTTTTCAATAGGGTGTTGTGAGTAACACCCCCACAGAGGATGAAAGCCCTGCTGCTGAAGTGAGTCCAAATTCAAGTCCAGACTTGTTTAGTTTGCTCTGTGTCATTCCTCTCTGCCCCATTTCCCACACACAGCTAGCTTTTTAGATAGAGACGTCCAACAAGCCGAGGCAAAAGATAAGCCATCTCGACTCTTGGCGGGTGATCAGTCAGTTGGTTATTTTGATCGCAAAAAGAAGAACTACGAAATAAAAGTTTTATTTAGCAGTGGAAATTTCTGGTTCAGTGAAAAATGCCTTCAAAATGTTATTCTGTTATTAATGCCAAAAACTCTAGTGACACTTTGCAGACTAACTATAAAGTGTTACTTTGCAACTTTAGGTATTTAATTGAGATATTTACCTTAAGTTTATTCAAATTGACTGGACTGCCACAGTCTCGTCTTTCACTGCCTCTATCAGGAAGTTTTCTTCAAGACCGTCTTATATTTAGGTTGTTTATCCTGACCCTCTTTTTGCACACCACACTTTTCAGAATTTGATTCTTAATTAAAAATGTTTAAACTTCCTATTGCTTCCCAGTTGTTTGCTTCTTTTTGTTGGTCTACCATATAAAATCCCAATAGAATATATTGAAAAATGTGACAAAATAAGTACAAATTCAAAAGAGACTTTATATAAAAGTACATATAGAGACATAATAAACATAAAATCTGCAACTGTTTCACATGTCAGTTCTTTACATTCCTGACAGCTGCAGAAAAACAAAGTAAAACTCAGCAAGAATAAAGGATTCTTTTTAGGTAACACATGTTGGACAGACTGCTAAAATCGTTTTTGAGTCTCCAATAAAATAAATGTATGTGTTTAGGAATGTAAATGTTGGCTTGATATTCCACATGCATGCCAATCAATCAAAATCAATCTCTTTTTGTTCCAAATCAGTTATGGGAAAATTCCCTCCAAACATCATAAGTTACAGAATCAGCAATTCCTTGATGATAGAAGACGCTGACCTGTTTCTAAAAGAATTTTAAAAACAGAAACTAGATGTAGGAGTGTGAGTAAACAAGTGTTAACAAAACTTGTCTTGTCTTAAACTTGGATGCTTCTTTGTCTTATCAAGCCAATTCAGATTTTATTGGGGAGGATAAAAAGCATAAATAAAAAAAAGTCTCATCGACTCCCTTATTGCAGGCCTGTGTTCTACTGTGGAGGAGACCTGGTTGCTGATTCAGGCTTTGTTGGCAGCGAGGGCTTCCCCAGCTTCTACAAACCCAACAGCAAATGCACCTGGCGCATCACTGTGAGTCACTCTCTGAATACTGGCTCTCTCACAACCAGCTCCTCTTACTCACAAATGCTTCATCATCTGGTTTCCAGGTCCCGGAGGGAAACGTGGTCTCGCTCTCCTTCCGCATCTTTGACATGGAGGCTGACTCCCAGTGTCGCTACGACTATCTGGATATTTACAACGGCCACTCCAACTTGGTGCAAAAACTAGGTCGGTTCTGTGGAACTTTCCGGCCCGGCACTCAGGTATCGACCACAAACACCATGATGCTGGAGATGGTGACTGATGAGGGGACCCAGGCCAGAGGGTTTTTGGCTCATTTCAGTGGAACAAAACCTTACGTAAATGGTATGTAGTCACATTTTTTGGAAGGACTGAGGATTCTTTTTTTTCTACTCTGAGGTTTTATTTAAAAAATATATTTCTTTAGGGATAGGGTTATTGCAGAAAATTAAAGTCAAGATGAAAAAACTATTTTTAGGAACTTAGCAAAGACACGCCAAGCAAAAATGAAGAGTAGCTTTTGAGAAAACTGAAAGACTACTGAGTTTTACTAAACACCTTCTGCTAAAGGTTTAGCATGATGATGGAAAGAGATGCATCAACTGCAAACTTTAGTCACATGAAGTAAGCTAGTTTGGGAGAAAGCTCCAAAATTCCTCCAGAAAAGTTGTGTTTTAACCCAGTCCCATAACAGATACTTATCTTTAAGGCAGACATGATTTTAATTAGCACATGACACGCAGTCAGCCTAGTTCCAGGCCTAACCTTCAACTCATCGTCTCAGGGGAGCAGTCCTGTGGGGGGAAGATGACAAAATCCCAGGGAGAGATCAAGACACCCAACTGGCCAGACAGGAAGTACCCAGCAGGAACCACCTGCTCCTGGCTCATCACTGTGGAACCCGACAGAGTTAGTGGCACACTCATTCACCGCATGTAATTACTGTTTGAGCGAGCATATGCATAAGAGAGGCTGGGGGCAGCTACCCATGGTAATGGGGAAGAAAATGTTTTCAACTTGTGATATTAGCCAGTTTTCCACCAACTGCAACCTAAAAATCTAATTTGGCCACCAGATATGTATATTCTGAGTATTTCTGCATCATTAACACTGCAAAAAACACAAAATCTTGCCAATTATAATTTTTTTCTAGTTTCTAGTACAACATGACCCATGTTAGAAGTGAAAAGGTCTGCCAGTGGAAGTGGAGTTTTTTTTTTTTAGATCAAAATTAAAGAATCTTGATCTAACCTAACCCTTATAAGTAACATATCTTGGTGAAAAGTTACTTTCTAAGTTACGTAGTTTTGCATTATTTCAAGTGTACCAAGTTTTTTTGCTTTAAAAGCTGAAGAAAAAGTCCTTTGTAAGATTAAGTATTTCTGCAGTGAAATTGGCAAAACACAACACATGGTAGAACATCTGTGAAAATGTGACTTTAGTGTTGAAATGCTAAAACACTGAGAAATATGACTGCATTAGCTGGTATTGCTATTAGCATCCTCTTCATTTGTCCTTGTCTGTTAGCATTCCAGGGCAACAACTAGCACATCTCACAACTTTTCTGACACAGTTAAGTCGCGGATGCAAGTTCCGGCATAGATCCTAGTTCTGTAGAATATTGAACCCAGCATATACACGTATCCTGTGATAATTCAAGCTATAAGTTTCAGGTTTGAATTTGGTAAATTGACTGAATTTATTTTTTGCGCTTTTCTTGTTAGACTAAGCCGTGAAAGCACTTTATACTAGAATCACATTCCCTCTCACAAACACACACATGTTCACGCACAGATACACAGATCACCTCCATGTTTATGTTTGTTTTGTGGTTACAGGTGATCCAGGTGAAGTTTGACAAATTCGTTCTGGAGGCTGATACCTACTGCCGGTTTGACTATGTGGCCTTTTTTAACGGTGGAGAGAGAGATGATTCTCGCCTGATTGGAAAATACTGTGGCGATCAGACACCTCAGTAAGGAGCCGTACTTCAAAGCCTGGACTTCGATGCTGTAAAGCGTTGCTCCGTTATTCAAAATCTTTTCTTCGTCTCCTGTTCAGACCCATCATCACCAGTGGCAACGAGCTGCTGGTCCAGTTCGTGTCTGACCTCAGCGTGAGATCCGATGGATTCTTCGCCTACTATACCAGCATCCCCCGAGGTTCTGAGCCCCCGATCGACAAGTCAAGCCCCCGTGTTGGTTCTGCCCCCTCAGGGCGTCCAGTCAAACCTGCCCAACCTGAGCGACCAGCCATCACTGCACGGGTCCCCACCCCCACCACCGCCGCCCCCAAATATGTGCCACCTCCCCCTGTCTCACCCACAAGGCGAGTGCCAAATCGGAATAGGCCAGGTGGGTGAAGATGTGTGCACACATTTCAGAAGGTTCCCAATACTAGAGCTAATTCATTTTTTTTTCATGTGTATTTTTTGAATATCTAGGTCCTCAGAAGCCTCTGTGTCCCAGAGTTTGTAAGAGAGATGGAAACATCAAGACCAGTTTCTGCTCTAGTGAATTTGGTATGTTTCCTGTTGGTGTCATAAGTTATTTCCACCCCTGGTAAACGTATTCATGATTGAATAAATTTATTTGAGTTAGAAGTTAAATTTTTTTCTAAGATGATGTGTTTTAATTGAACACTGTTGTTTTTCAGTGATAACTGGAACCATCACCTCTTTGGCCCCTGGACCCCGAGGCACCGTTTCAATGAACATCTCCCTCATTAAGGCCTACAAATCAGGGAGACTGACCATCACGCAGGCTGGAGAGACCATGTCGGTGAAGCTGGTGTCACAATGCAAGAGGTGTCCTTTGGTTCGCCGAGGTACGAACCGCTTGAATTCATTTACATGAACATTCCTCTGCGCTTTTGTCTGAAAATGATGAGAAATAATGAATGTGGATATTTTGTCCCATCTGCTCTGTTAGGCGCCAACTACATCATCATGGGTCAGGTGGATGGAGAGGGACGTGGCACCTTGGCGCCTGGTGCATTCACTGCTCCATACAAAGTTGCACACCACAAACTACTGATGAATATCAACAACCAGCCATGTTAAGATCAAAAATGTCCCGACAGTTCAGAGTGAACTATAAAGACGCAATATAACAAAACAATCAAACTTTATTTTATATACAACCTTAAAATATATATATTATTTTGTAAAGACACCCACTGAACCTTTTATTTATAATACATATGCATATATTTATAAATAAAGGTTTTAAATCACGTTTAACACTTCTGAGTGCTCGTCCATAATGTGTTTGCTAAAGTGTTTACTTTGTCTCCACCTTGTGGACATCTGATGTAATGTAATTGTTTTAGTAATAAAGATTTTTCATCATACCAAACGTGAAACAAGGAGGGGGCAAAATAAGGACAAAAGAGTTGCATCTTATAATTGCTAATGTAACCTGTTAATGATAGTCTGTGGTCAGCCTTGGCTAAAGATGTCAAGAATTTAAATTTACATCAAAATTAGTAATAATGTGGTGCAAATTCATAAGAAAAAGAAAAACATTCCATTCTAAATAATCCAGGACTAAACTTTCTTTGACACCACCAGATGTTAACATCGCAACAAAAGTGAGAAAATGTTTGTTTGGTCCATTTTTTCTGTGGCATAACAATAATTCCTGTCAAAAATCCTTTACATACGTAGGAAAAATGCATTTTTGTGATGTGTAGTTGAGTATATGGGTTGAACCCCGGATTGTTTTCCCATGTCATCACACTGCTTCTATAAAAGTTATTCGGTATTAGCAGAAAGGTTATGGCTTTTTTTTCTTTCTTTTTTTTAATGGAGGCAATGCCTATATTTTACTGCAAACTAGAAATACATTGACAAATTCAGCTTTCCACCAGTATTGGTGTTATATTCAAATTTTGGGGTTGTGTCTTAACAAAATATGAAATTTACTCATGACCCTGATTATGTTGCTGAAATCTGAATATTTTTCTACCAAAATCACGTAGGGCTGCTCGATGAGACTCAAAAGGAAAATCTCAGATTTCTTCATAACGTGACTCTTTTGGTAGAGTAGTCGTCTTGTGAAAGGTTTGATTTGGTTTGATTTCAGCCTCCTCGAATCACATGTTGATGTATAAATGTGTGTGAATTTGTGAATGTGAATGGGTGAATGTGACTGTAGTGGAAAGCGCTTTGAATGGTCAAAATGATTGGAAAAGACCTATTTAAGTTCAGTCCATTTACCGTAACAAATCTGATTTCCAATTTTAATAGATTTTCTTTCCTACTTCTAAAGAAGAAATTATAATTGAAAATATTTCCACAATGTCCAGACATGAAGTTGACCAGAGTTCAAAGTCAAAATAAATAGAAGCCTTAAAATGTGCTTGTCAAAACAGACGATATATCTTGGGCACGATGACGCCACTTTGATCTATGGAAACCCAACAGGTGTAAACAAAAATCCTGACTTTCCGAAAATTGAATCTTCATAAATCAAAACTTAAATTAATTGATGAAATCGTTTTATTGCCCAGCACTAGTTTCACCAAAATGGTTAAAATTCTCACTCCATGTTAGAATAGCACTGGCCCCTTCAATCTGGTTGAAATTTTTGTTTTGCTTTAACACCCTGGTGTATTTAGCCAACTCTATGCATTCTCTTTCAATCTGCTCACACTTCTGTACAAAGCTCTGCAGATAAATGCTCATTTTATTGTAAAACAGGTATAAAACACTTTCCATAAACAGTTTACTAATGCAACAATGACAATACAAATACAATAAAAAAGCAAGAAAAAACAATCATTACAAAGGATGAGATATTTGGGGGGTATTTAATTAGGCTTTTGCTCACAACTACACTGCCCATCCATCTTCTACTCCTAAACCCAGACGCTGCCCTTTCCGTCCTTTTCCTTTCCTTCCTTTTGGCCACAGCAGCCTCCTGCGCTGGGCCCTCGTTGGCGCGAGGTGGGCAGGTTCTTGTAGACGGCGCGGCTGTAGGGAATGAAGCACATGCCAAGCTGGAGGTGCCGAGCCAGGCGGCAGTAGGCGGCGAGCGCCAACACCAGCAGAGGGGTCAGCAACAGGAAGCCCACCACCAGAAGAGCCACGCAGCTGGTGTCGTCCAGCAGGTCTGAGCAGTACAAGGACGTTCCATGGGGCTGCACCTGGAGAACGGGTGGAGAGAAGAGGAGTACATGAAGGCATAAGAAAAAAAGTAGATGAAAAATCTCCCACTCTGTCAATGCAACATGCAAGGGAATCCGCTGGAATTTCTGCTTTGTTTTTAGTTTAATTTGACTCTCCATAATAGACTGAGTAAAGAAGCTTGAGCTGCTTGTCACAGCTGCAAGACATTAAAAGTTCAGCTCCAGAAAATTCCAGCGAGATCTGAGAAAACAATATCAAATCCCTGGAAAAACTGAAAACATCTTCTTCTTTACTGTCAAAACAAGTCATTGCATGATTCAAGTCCTTACTGTGGAGTGGCAGAGGAATCCGAATGTGATCATGACCAGAGCGGGGGTCAGGATGACACCGAAAATGATGCTGGCCAATCCGCCGTTGATGAGCGCGATGATGAGGTTCTGCGCGGTCACCAGCACAGAGCAGGCCCAGCAGTCCAGAGACCCCCTCAGCTCCAGGGGGCCACCCGGGGCCTCGCCGCCACCCATGGAGTAAGGGGGCGGCACCACGAGCGCTGACCCCGCTCTGGAGGAGGACCGGGCTTCAGACATCGTCTTTTCCAGCGTCCCGTTCCGTGACAGACTCATCGTCTCTGCTGTGTGTCCTGCAGGAAAACGGTGTCACCACATCAGCCCGGAAGTGTAAAAAATGATCCACATTGTATCACCGTTGGAAAGCAGCCTTTTTTAAAATGTGAGTCCCTGGCAAAAAAGTATTTACACACTTTGATCTCTTCTGATTTTTTTCAAATAATTGCAAGAAAATTTGAATAAAAGCCCACTGCATGATGCTGCAAGTACCGTGTTTTGTAGCGGGGCTGATGTGTTCAGAGTGATAAGCAGTGTTAGTTTTCCCAAAAAAATTCATTTTGTACCAAAGTGCCTTCTTCCAGATCAGAGGGTCTGTAACTTCAGTCTTTTAGATGTATAAATAATCATCAGTTGGACTCTATAGAATAAAAAATTGCGTGACACATAGACAAGCTAATACTGAGATTAATATACACACATTTCACTTCTAAAAGAAATTGGTTGCACTGGATGTTAGTTGGAGGTATAAAAGTAAGGGACTGGAAATATACACCCCACCTTTCAGACTGTTATTGTAAGAAATGTGGAATAATTCTACTTTTTTATTTTGCAGATTCCTCTATTTGCAGATTTTTCTGTGTAATGTAACTCCAAATATTGGCAGAAAATTTGTCTAGCTGCATTTTTTTTTCACTCCCCAGAAAGAAAATACAGCTTGGTAAACTGAAACAACCAGGTGTAAATCTACTTTACACACTATGTGCAGGCGCTTAGCAAAGCAGCCAATCCAGGATTGCTTTTTTGTTTTCTTACCCTCGAGTCTGATTGGCTGAAACACCAAGACGGAAAAAAGGAAGACCGTGGATATCAGTTTCTATTGGAGTACCAAAACAGTATCCAGTGTGCACACTAATGCATATTAAGGTATATTTGGTGTTTGAACTATTAACATAGACAGTTAAAAGCCCATTTAGAGGGGCTCTCAAGTCTTTGTTGATTTTAGCCATTCAGGGAGTCCCTAAGCTAATACATTCCTCCACTGTATTATTTTTCTTCCAATCATAATTGAGTTCCAGCATGTGTTTGTCTATCACTTAAAAATCCCAATGAAATACACTGAAGCTGTTGCCCTTAAAGTGAAAACTTTAGGCCCTGCAGGCTTTCCTCTTGTGTTTCCCGAGTAAGTCTCAGTAGATAATCGTGTCCATTTTCTTTTGATCAAAAAAAAAAGTCTTCTCGGGCTGATTTCCTGCACACACATATAAAGCGCTGATGAAGGGCCTCAGCTATTAAGTAATGGCTTCTTAAATAGCGTGATGAAACGTGTGGAACGTCAACACAGATAAATGCGTGACTCTTCATGGGGAGGAAATGGGCTTGGATGACTCCACCCACCGAAAAACGTCAGGATGACCATCGACCCAAGAACAATGAGCCGCAAGCAACAATAGTAGAGCATGCCGCCAATCACCAGAGCTGTGTTAACGGCCACAACTGTTACATTCAAACTTTATATGTTAGTATTTCTCTGTTCAGATACAGTTTGCACACATTTTATGTCTCAAAAAAAAATAAGAGTGAAACAAATTTGAACCATTTTACTATGTTTAATAATTAATTTCAAGCTTGTGTTTAATAAACTGTCTGCTTTCTTCATTTGGTTTAGAGTTAAATCAGTCATTGAACACTTGGGTTTTAGTCTTTGTATTGACATAAAATCTGACTATCCACAAGCCTAAAAAGCAATAGATCCCAGTGTTTGTCTTGAACGTCCACATTTCACTCTACTGAGAAGCTTTCCCGCTTGTCTTTTGATGCCGTCGTTCATCTCCATAACAAACTCAGAATACAGAAAGCATCCCATCCCCTCTGTACTCACCGTTTGAGAAGCTCAGACGTAGAGAAATTTCAAAAATTTCCTCCTGATCTACACCTTCTCTCTGCAGATCTCCAGGATGTTCAACAAATGAAAGTTGGGTTTCTAATCCCTGACTCTTTGTTTTTTTTTCTTACACATATGTTGACCAGTTGTTAGAAAATGTCTATATTCTGCCTCTCAGACCTGCTACTGAGTGACTCAGAAACAAGCTCTGAATAGTCGGAGCAAAATGTACTTTCCCAGCAGCTTCAGCTCTTCCTTCCCTGACATGCTGTTTCCTCACTCTGCCTCCAGTTTAAGATACGATACAAGTCGGGCAGCCTGTATCCTGTGTTGCCTTCAGTGCAAATGCAGCGTGAGACCAGGCTGGGGCTGTACTAATGGCAGCAGAAGGAGCTCAGGTGGGGTGGGTTGGCAGTGGGGGTGTTGCCGGGGTCTGTGATAACCCCTGGAACCGGAGGGGGCCTGGGGAGTAACAGTGTTTATTTGGATAGATTAGAGAAGTCCAGAGTAGGCTGTCCAATACATGACCATTTACACTTTCTCTGAGCACTTTCTCATTTTCCTCTTGTCAGATACTGATAAGGCTGCTGTGGAAATGCAACAACTGTGCAGGATTTTCACTTTGCTCTTTCATGCCAAGGCATTAAGAAGTGCACATTTCTGATTGCAGCGATGCAACGATCAAAGGATTTGTAACTACACCCCGCTCTGCGAAAAAAAAGGAGAGGGCAGAGGCTATATGCCAGACTGGCTTCAGATGTGTTTCACAGGCAGGCATGGCAGAGATTTGGCCCCTGACCCTGTGATGAAAAACAGATCTCAGCTTTCAGCAAATATAAGGAAATGAGGATGGGGGGAGTACTCTGGCTAATTACGGAGGGGCTGGACGGGGGAAGAAAGCCGTCTTGTGACTGATAAGAAATCAGATGGACTCAGTTCAAAGCGTAACAGTGGTACGTCTATGTTTTTCATCTTAATTTAGAGATCTAAGTTTATTTATTTACCACATGGAGAGTTATGTAAAGACCCTGGAGAGAATAAAAGTGGATGCTTTAATGGTACAGAGAGCGATGATCAAAAGTGACCATGACTAAGGCGCCGGTCAACTGTCTGTGTACTGGCTGTCAACAATGCCACAGTGTGTGCTGTTTGTGTGAGGATGTCAGTCTCTGAGTGAGCTGGTCGAGGAAGAGAAGTCTTCCTGTCCTTGGAGTTGGGATATCCGCCGCTTTGTCCTCACGTTATGTCCACTTTGCAATGCTGATGGGTCTGCAGGTTCGGTAAAGTCACGTCCTCTCACGTGGAATTGTGAGACAGGAAGACGCCCCCCCTGCATTCTCTGTGGAGCCATGAAGGTTATGGGTGATTGCTGGAACAGTTGCTGTTTTAGTTGCCTGCCCTATACTGATTGGCTACTTTAAGGCGGTGCATGTGGAAACCTTTTGAGTCAGTGATTAGAATTTTTCGTCACATTCTCAGTTTTGCTTGGAAAATATTCCTGAACCAAACGGATAATCTCGAACCGTAAAATATTTGAAAATTCTCGAACTGTGATAGTTACTGGCCGCTCCAGTGGAGCCATCTAGTGGTCATTGGATGAACAGAACAGAAGTACAACACAGACGCATGAAAAAATTTATTTGCGAAAATTCGGCTCAAATGTAAATCTAGAATATAATAATAAATAAGACTTAATATCCAAAGATGGTGTTTTCTATTTTCCCTGAATTCTAAACCTTTGAACAGCGGCAATATGAGCAGGTTTGATTACAGTAGCAGATAATTATTGTAAGCACATGAATAAATGATAAGAGAAACTATTCATTAGGGTTTATTTAAAATGTCTTTATTAGTTTTCCTCCTTAGAACAGGTTCTAGATAATATTCTACCAGAGTCTGGAGATGATTTCAAAATGATTTCATGTTGTAGTTTAACTACAACCATGGAAAGAGGGAGGAGACGGAGGGTGGGGAAATTTTCAGGTCAGCGTTTTATGGTTTAAGATGATTTGGTTATGAGATGAAATTTGATCATAGAAATGTGAAGCTAAGAACATGTTTTATTTTGATTTGTCCTAAATGTGCTCCGCTAAACGTCCATGCTTTAATTAACTTTATAGGGCCCCTCATACTAATAAAATGCTGCCATACTCTTCATTACTTATCATATAATTATTGGGAGTAATGGGCTGTTCTGGCTGCTCCTTCACTTTGGCTGGTTTGCATATTGAAATACAGAGAGACCTGACTAAAGGTGAGGGACAAAATTGTCATGTCGGGATGCATTCAGTGCCGAGGGACGTAAGAAATTTGAACCTGAAAATGTCTTTTTTATTTTCTTTGGAAGGCAATACATTATTTTAGGGTGTCATCCTATACCACCAATCTACATACACAAGTGCTCAAGAAGTTCTTCTGAATTTTGATGTTGACATTATCTCTATCTGGTGCCACATCATAGTTATTACCATGCTATGCTAATGTAGATGCAGATTTAGCTAAAGAGGAAAATAAAGTCTAAGGTACGTAGAGGTACTACATGCTCCTTAAATTGTACAATTTCAAGTTTTTTCGAAAACCACAATATGACCCAAACATGAAAATCATTTGTCTTGAGTTACAAAGAGGCTTGTTCAAGACTTGGAAAGAATATGTTGGTTTGAATATTAACTTTGTTTCTGAGAGAACCTTCAACCTTTGCCTGTGTGATGTAAAATATATATGTAAAAAAAACATGCATACTAAATATTGGTATTCAAATAAAACAATAACATTTTTTAAAAACTGTATCCCAAGATAACAAAAGATAAGGCCTCAAATGACCATCACTTTTTTTAAACAAAAAAAGCAATGTTAATCAAAGTTGAAGTGACTCGGTGGAAGAACGTAACCGGCAACAAAAAGCATAGAGTCGCTGCTGCATGGTTTATCAAAACATTTTAATTTCTTGAACAACAATACAGTATGTCACAGAAAAATCACAGAGGAATTAAGACAGGTCTGGCTCAGGTTTTCTTCTAAGTGACTTCTTTTGGAAACAGTGAGTGCAGCATAAATCAAACAAGTGAAAATCGAAGGGGGGTTTGGGGGAAAAGAAGAGCATTGTTACATCCTCCAAATAGTACTAATGAGGACAAGACACCAGGAACCTCGACGCCAATAAAAAGTCACATCCCTAAGAGTCTCTGCAAAAGTGTCAAGAGTTAACAACTACAGCTAATGCTTATCATAAAAACCACTAATGCCACACGAGATTATGCATTTCATACAATGGAAGAAAGGTACAAAAGAAAAAAAAAATCTTGTATTGTTCTCTTCGTTACAGTACAAAGACATCATTCCATTTCTAGTAAACTGTGTTGAAATGGTTCTAAGCACCAGATGGTTGAATTGAGCTGAATCTTATGTCCATACATCAATATATGCTGTTTGATGAGGGAGCACCGAGGCAAGTAGGGGTCTAGCACCATGAATATTAAACTGCCCCCCTGATTGCACATCCCCTATCCACACACTATGACCATACAACACTTTTAAAATACCTTGTAGCCCCTTATCAAGTGAAGTATCCTTTGATATGCAATAAATATATAAGCAAACCACCATTTACAGTATAAATAATGTCACCATTTACAATTTATCATTTGCTCCATTATCCAAAAAAGGAAAAGGAAGAGAAAAACAAACAGAATATCTGACAACAAAAAAGAGGTATAAAAGTTGGGACGAATTTTCCCATTGCAGTAATTTAAACTAGAAGGAAATGTGATACTTTCGGCGTGTATTTAGAATATACCAACGACAACGAAGGAAAACTGAAACAAATGACAGCAACAAAAGCCAATTTTTTTTTTACATTTTTTTTTTTGATTGAGAACAAAATTACACATGTTCTAATAAACCTGAAGAGGATACAGTATGTACAGAAAATGGTGTGCACAGACCGGTGAGACCAGAGCTGAGCCCTGAAGCTTGCCATTCGTGGGCAAGTCGTTATAATCGTTTTTACAACAGTGATACCACACCTCCATTTCAATATAATAGTTCCAGTTCTGTGAGTAAATCAGTCTTTGCAAAAATACTGACCATTCGAGAAGATGTACAAACACTGTCAAATAGCACCAGCAAATTGAGTTTCCTGTGGAAACTGTTTTGCTTAAATATCTCTGAAGGATTGCTGATGTTGCGTTTACATTTTATTTCCATAAAACAAGTAGTGTTTTATCTTGAAGCCATAATGAGCTGCACTATTTTGACATTTATAAGCTAGCTTGGGCAGGGATGCCCTGGGCAAGGCCCATTTAAAAACACAGAGTAAGAATGCTAACGTTAGCGTAGCACGTCAACAAACTGCGACGCATAAAAACATCGTCAGCAGTGGAGGTTGGTTGAAGATAGCAAGTGAATGTGTTATGTCATATCTTGAGAAACAAATGATGAAGCCATACAAGTTTAAGGGAACATGTTTTCAGAGCGCTGCAGTGTCTTTTGGCTAGCTGACCCATGTTGGAGATTTGCATTGAAGTCGCTCAGTGGAAACGCAAGTTGGGTCACAAATCTGTCACTGCCAAGACAAACTGACCGAAGAAACATGGAACTCATGGTATCAGCAAATGCCTAATCTTATTAAGCATTAAAAAAATCTTAATCTAGAAATTACCAATAGGAGACCGTCACATTTCTTTGTAAGAGAAATGCGACGTTGCTTTTACTATTCACTTTAGTTGTCAAAGTTAGAAAAAGATGAACATTTCCCAACAACAGATGTCATTTAGTGTGGAGAATCTTCCTTTGGTCAAAATCCTGAATTTGTTAACCACCAGGTCTAATTTGGCACAGTCTGCATCTCACTTAGCTGATGCTTGAGGAGAAAAATCTGCATCTGTGAACTGATACTGATGGCATGGCAATAATTCTGAAGTCAGACATTTTAGATCAAAAGAGAGCAAGGAATTACCGTTAATTAAATAATTACATCGGTGCAGTGCTAGCCTTTGGCAGTGCGTGGAGCTGAATTGCACTAGGACGGAGACGCAGGATCTGTTCATCTGTTTGGCATCACTGTTTTTTGCATTAGAAGACTATGATTATTTATATCTTTGCACATGCTATTTTCTGTTGCATTTCGCTGACGTCAACATCAGTGTTCAATACCCATCCCTCCTCCCGCTCTTTGTCTCTGTCTATGCACACCACTGTGTCTCCCATAAGTTCATTCACAATTTACAATTCTTTATTTTCTCTGTTACCTACAAACAATAAGATTTCAACAAAAGAGGTATAAAACCGGGACTCTTAAAATCCCCATTCCAAAAGTAAAAATGACAACTGTATGTCAGTTTTCTCTGCATGTTTTGTACAAATCACGTTAACCATCATCTTTGCTAGGCTTGTTAAAAAGCGGACACAATAAAAAGTTACATTTTTTTTCCCCTCCTCAACAGAGTCGATTTCCAACTAAGAATGAAACCATATTAATCCTCCAGTAAACCCGTATTTTAGAGAAACTTAGAAAAAAAATGTAAATTTGAGCTAGTACTTACGTAAAAACCTAATTTGCGTGTGTTTTATAAGCTAATTACCTCTAAATACAGTTCACAAGGCCAATGTGGTGTACTTCTAGGCTGGTAACACTTTGTTAAGTATCTAATGAGAATAAATAGGATTGGTATAGCACCTCAAAGAGTTTACAGACAAGAATTACAAATATCAGTTTACCTGAATACCGGAACAAAACAATTGAAAAAAAAACAAAAAAAAAAACAGAAACCAAGACCATGCCGAACATGACAATCAGCTACTTCCCCTGCTGGTACAATAGAATCACAGCAAATTCATGGACACATAGAATAACTAGATTGGTGTACAAAAGTTCTACTGAATTTGCATAAAAGTACCTGAATCATTACACAGAACCGGCTACTAGACGCTTTTGAATCACAGCAGTGTCCGTTGAACATACATAACCTGATTTTCAGTGGTATCAGTGCTCACATTGTTTTTTTTTTTGTTTGCTTTTTTTTTTTTTCTTTTTAACTTATATTAAATGCTTTTCTGTGAGAAGAACCAGTCTAGTCATTCTATTTCAAAACACACGTCCAATCTGCAGCTGGTATGGGGAAGACGGTGAGCTCGAGATGGATTGGCTGAGTATCCATACCTTATTGTGTAATGTAAACAATACTAAGTAAACGTGATTGGCTGATTGAGAGAGCGTTCGCTGAAGCTGGCCACCTTGGAGACAACTTTTGTGCTGCCGTTAGAGTTTTGGTTATGGCTGAGAGACGTGGAGGAGGCCTCACTTTGACGGAGGTGGAGGGGTCTGAGTGGGGGGAGAACAGAGGAAAGACGAGAGGTCAGACGGAAGAACCAAGACAAGAGACTGTTTTGCATGAATTGTATTTGAAACTGCAATGATGCACATTTGTTTGTTGAGCATTAGTAGGTTTCACAGCTGGTTCACAATGCAGAATGAAGCAGCAAAAAAAGAAAGAAGTCTCATCCACTTCTGATTTGTAAGTCGGTTAATTTCAATGAAATTACGAGTCTCTGTTTCACTTTATATGGAGAGAGACGCCACATCAAGCAACAACTCAGACAAAGGATGCTGCTTTAAAGCTGCAAAAATTATTTGCATGTCGTCAAATGAAGTCAGCCTGTGATTTCCAAGTAAAACATGACTTGATGGAGAAACCTTTGTTGACAGGACATCAGTAACATGTATTTAAAGTTGATTAGCAGGTTTGCACATATCTCAGAACTCATTTTAATCAAATTCTCTCTACAGAAACTTTATGAATCCTTTAGCTTTCTTGGCTGCTTCTTAGTGATGTAAAATTTCAGCTTTTTCTACTGACTTTTCTCCCTGACCGAGTTCTGACGACTAGCTAAAACGCTGCACTTTGATATGACTCTTCTTTACACACTCCTCTGCTACTTGGACAGTGTGTTTTGGGATGCAAGAAGACCCATTTACGGTTTATGTTTGAAGTTCTTGTGGCCACAGCTGCCTACAGATGAATAAGTTCTTCCACTGTCTATAGCCGCTTATCCTTGATGGCTACCTCGAGTGACCATTGGGTAAGAGGCGCATTTCTTAACATTTACTCAAAGTATTGAGAAGAAGACATTGCCACTTCATGAATTTAATTTGTGTCTTCTTCAGGAATAGATTATTTGAATTGACCATACGTTTTGGGTCAACGTCCTGCTGAAGAGGACGCTGTTCTTATTTTTCTGGCTAAGGAAAGAAAGTTCTCAAACATATCACAATATGCATGCACTGGGTCCTCAATGCATACAAATCTGTATTCACTCTTATCAGGAAAACAGAAAGAACTGAAATAGTTTTGCTTTAGGTTCTGTCCTTAACAACAGAGATGGTGCGTTCTTCTTCTTACAAGCACAGCGGGTCAAGTTGATGGCGAAAAGCTCAATTTGATCTCCACTAATCACAGCCCTCACTCCCAGGTATTTTCTGAATCCTTCATAGAAACTAACAGATAGTAAGACAGGCTGGTACATGTGCCTTTTTAACCAGAGGGAGCTTGCAGGCTCTGCAAGATTTCACTTCATTACAGTGTTACCAGTGGTCATCTTGGTGTCTGCAGTCCCAACTGCCTTCAAGTCATTAACAAGCTCACTTTTGTCTCAGACTTTATCCGAAAGGTCTTCGGTCTTATCTGAGGTGGTGGAAAGCTTTGATGAGAAGAATTGTGTGGGATTTAAAAATGTAGGAGACGAGTAGAATTCGAGAGAATTTGTAACTAATCAGTGAATGGATGGGTAGACATTTTTTTAGGTTCTAAGGGATATTTTTATCTGGATTTTTAAAATCCTGTTTTTCACTTTTGGCAGTGTGCCTAGTTGCAACAAAATCTTTACGTAACCCACATTTCCCTGGAGTCTACTGCAAAGTGGCAAAATGAAAATCATCGTGCCGACTCTTGAGATTTGCCCCAGACAGTCAGTACGCAACCACTGTGGACAATTAGCTTGAACTGGCGCTTTATGAAAGTCTGATAATCATGCCATCGCTGTCAGCTGAGACTGTTTCAGGCTGGCATTCAATGCTGTCATTATGCATCTTGAGACATGACAGGAAAGGATAGGAGAGAGATAGGAAAATGACATGGAACAAGACTACGGTTGGACATTGAAATTGTTAGTTGGCCAAAGAAAACACTGATCTGAAAGATCACACTGGAGATTCTGCGTATCGCTGCTGCCAAAACACAAGACGAGTAAATGAGAGTTGTGTTTATATTTGAAGTTTACAAGCGGGTCAGAATTTACCCATAACTCGTAGCTGCAGTTATGAAAGAAACTCTGATAATATGCAAATGTTTAGAACAACATTGTTCCAAGGTGGCCCTATCTCCATTTGCCAACTTATTGACCACAGAAATGCATTGAAATCATGGCGCTGATACTTATCTGCGATTGTATCAATGGCACGAGGAATTCCGTTATTTCCTTTTTTTCTTACGATGTATACTGACCAGCATGAAACTGTCGTAGATCTTCATCAGCTCCTCCATCCGATACTGTTCCAGCACCACCACCCCCGCCAGAGAGGAGCTCTTAGCTCGAGCGCAGTCCTCACAGTGCACCACGTAGGTCTTCTTAGTGCTGTTCTCACTGGTTACTAACAGCAGATTAAACACCTCCACCTACACAGGGACGAGAGTGGCACTCAGGTGTGTGTGGTTTTATATATATATATATATATATATATATATATATATATATATATGTGTGTGTGTGTGTGTGCACAATATTAAAGAAATAGTTAAAGTGAGGTGTTAATATCTCAGGTATGAATCCAGATTAGTGGTCCCAGATGCTAAAGCTAAAAGCTAGTCAGTGAAGAACCAAGAAAAATGCAGACTTCTACCACAAAAAAGGCTATTCTGAAATATCCTGGTGGTTTATGTGATTAATAAACCAGCAGGTTTACTGCTGGGAAAAACTAAATAACCAATATTTGTTGGTTGTTTAGTAGTTGCTCCTGGAGCTAATTACTAGTTCAAAGCCAAAGCAGACTTGTACCGGCTCAAAACTACTTTCTTTTGGATAAGCTGACTAATTAGTTGGTAGTGGAAACTATAGTTGATATATTTGTGGTTCAGTTTTCTGTAAAGCTATCAGCTCGCCAAACCAGTGCCACTTTAAAACAACTCCAATCATGAAAACATCATTGCAGTTTGTGCTAATGCTAACTAATGATTGGCTACCTAGAAATCTGGCGTAGGAAGGAACGCGCCAACAAAGTGTTGAACATGCATTGTGAACACACTGTAGATATTTTTTATTCTAGGTCACCACCTAAAAATGGTCAAATTTCGTAAAACAGTTTTCACTACTAATAATAAAAACATTTTTTGTTGTTGTTTTTTTTTTACTTAGTTTACTTTTTTATCAGACATATATGATGACCGGAAACATGGGACATGCTACTGTTTCAGATCAACCTTTCTGGCATGATCCTTATAGACTTAAGTCAGTCCCTTTATTTTTTGCGTTATTCTTTTGTATTGGGTCATTGTTTTCCCAGTGCTTTTGCGTTTCCTTATAGCCTGTCTCGAGTTTTATGTTTAGTTAGTGTCATTCCTGAGCCAAACTCCTCAGTTCACCCCCCCCCCCACTGCCTACTTTCTCCCACAGCTGCAATCTGTTAGTAAAACCTCCCCTGTTTTGCATTCCAGTGATCAACCTCCCCCGAATTTAAGCTTCACTGTTCAGCTAAACCCTTGCCATCCTTCATTTCATTGCCACTGGTTGTTGCCATTCCCTTGCATGACTTGCTTTCTTTACATCACTTTCCTCCTATGTTTGCTGTAAGTGCTTCATTAATTTTACTTCCATATATCATGATTTTCTGAATTTGGGCTTTGTTAGTTCTCATAACTTGATAGTTTCACACTGGAACCTATCCTATGCAAATAATCAGCAGTTACAGAGTAGTTTGAGTTGTCTAATGCAAACATGACGATAGTTTCATTAAAAGGCATTTGCGTCAATCCAATGACATTTTTGAGATTAGCATTGTTTTAGGACTGTTGGTTATGGACAGTCAGCCTCCAAAACTACAAATATATGAATTTGTACAAACTGAAGATGCAAAAAAAGTTCCACACCATAAGTAAGACTTAAATGACGTTTTTAGCAGAACATCACTTCAAAAACCTTGAGCTATCCCTTTACAAGAAACAACTACGACAGGGACTCACATCACAATCGTTGCAGTAGTAGGCGGGCTCATCCTTCACGCGGCTCTGGTAAAAGATTTTCTTTCCTACAGCCACCAGCTGGTCTCTCAGAATCTGGATGTGCTTCATAGACTGCATGAGGCAGTGTCTGAGCAGAAAGAAGGAGTGGATGATGAACAAACGCTCACCCACCTCCAGATAGATTCACAGTGGCAAACATTTTACTTGATCATCTTGTAGGTGTCCTTGTCCGTGATCTTGAGGGTCCGAGCCACGTTCCACGAAACGTGGATCATGGGAACGATCGACTTCACTTTCTTCACCTCGTTCCACTCAAAACGCTCCAGAGCGAGCTGATACTGGTATGCTGCAAAGTCAACAACAAAAAAAAGTTAACCGTTGTGAAGCTGACAGAAGATGCTAAAACTTAACCGCATCATCAAGTTTTGTAAATCCTTCCTTTTAAAAAAATAAAAAATAAAATAAAATTACCATTGAGCGGTCCCACGTTCCAGGCTATGTTGTTGCACCAGCCCACGGCTTGAACCCAGTGAACGGTCCCAGCGTTGATCCACACCAGATCTCCTGGTCTCTGGATGAAACGGTACACGGGGATGTTGGAGCTGTAGAGATCCTCCAGCACTGGCCACCAAGACCCCGTAAGATAGTCTACTCCGTGCCTGTGGGAAGAAGTCAACAAGACACAAAATTAGACTTCTGGTAGTGTTGCTGCATCTGCTGATTGAATTTTATACTCACTTGTCGCAGAATTTGTTTATGGCGTCCCAGTAGTGTTCGTGTACTGCAAACCACTCACAATCTCCTGGCCCGATATTAATGTTGACAGAGCAGAAGTTGTTGTTCTCTTGATGTCCTGGCGAAAAGTAAAAGCCATTTATTGACTCAGTAATAATATCTAAAACTCTAGAAATGCAGGACTTATCAGGCCAACTTTCAATCTATAGCTTCGTAAGGTTCTGATCTGGCGATTTTGATTCAAGCGCATTATGACTTCTCTTTAAGGTTTGTGAATACAAACATGCAGCAGGTAATTTTTGTCTAGTTTGCAAAGAAAATTTAAAAGTAGCCATCTTAATAAACAAGTAAAAGACTTGTGAAACAACAGTCAAGCTGTATTTTTGCATCAATGAAACCCCAACTAAAAATGACAAATTTTTCTCCTTTACAAGGCGGGTTACAGCTCATTAATGTTTTCTTGCTGTCTTTTTGCAAGTTCTGCTCAAAATAAATAAGAGATGTGTTCAGTTTAATATTTTGAAAAAAGAAGAAGACGGATTTACCGTGTAGGTTGTTAAATTATTTATTCATTTGTAAGCGAAAGTCGTTTTCCTTTCTTGAAGCTACCTTCATTGTTTGTTCTTTCTATAAATTGATTTGTACCATTGATACAGACTGAGTCTTCTTCACACATTAACAACTTCCACACTGAGGAGTTTTGCTTTCGATTTGTTTGTGGAGTTATGCAGTATATCGGATTCTCTGATCAATGTTTTGAGTTTCCAATCACCGGTTAGAGCCGGTCAAGCATTAAAAGTCCCAGTCAATCAATGTCTTGATTCATCTGTTAAAATCAGAACTGACTTTCAGGTCTGACACACACTGACCGGGAGTTCGGCTGCCGGGAACCTTCATGTACAGCTGCACAGAGTTCATCCCCAGGATGGTGTGACCAACGAGACTGAGCATGTTGTTGCTGGATTCCACTCGCATGAAAGCTGGGAGCTTCAGAAGCTCCTGTAGCTGGGGCTTCCACCTTTAGGAGTGATTTAAATATGTAATCACGGTTAATAGTTTGAATCCACCAGGAGATTGGCTGGTTTTGAAAACTCTTCCTCACCTTTTAGGGTCAGAGAGATCAATGTTGGTCCCAAATTTAATGATCTTTCCCACTGTTTTCTGCTCTGGGCTGTGGGGTGGGGGGAACAGGGAAATCTGAGATGACTGTTGTTTACTCAGCTGAGCAGGGATTTCTTTACACAGACAGACCAGAACTGTTTGCTTACCTGGGAGGGCTGGTGGAATTAGCCAACTGGGCTTTACTGGAAGAAGTGGAGTTGGCTTTATTTGTCGTTGAAGTGGCACTGACTTTACTACTGGGTAAAGTCAGGGCAGCTTTTGTGGTCGCTAATGTGTCTGATGTCTTGTCTTCTTCTTCTTCCTCCTCATTCTCACTTTCTTTCTCCTCCTTTAAAACATCAACAAAAAACTACTTAGAGAAGGATTTCACAAATAGCTTGAAAATGTTTGTTTTGCAGAGGAACAACGTTTCTAACTAAATCAGGATCCGAATTTCTTATTTCTATGTTAAATTAAACAAACAGCATCTAATAGTTGCTTTGTGTCGAGACAGAAAATCAACCTGAAAAAAAAATGACAGAAAAGCAACCAATTGATTCACATTCAGTCACAAAGTCCAAAACTTATTTGATCGACTAAAAACCCAGCAGAACTGGGGCTTCCTCAGTTTGGTTATGTACTTAAGTAACACACAGATTTCATTCATTCTTACATTCTCGTCATTCTGTATATTATGGGCTACGGTTACCTTTCCTTCACTCTAACCTTCCGTTCACCATGGATAACACCAACGAGCTATTAAAAGTACAACTCCTGGTCTTTCTGTAGCGGTAAGCAAGGCTGGAATGGGCTAAAAGACCATCACCAAGATTATTGGTGTGAAGGCAAAAATTGCAATGGAAAAATGTTAAATGACCATCAACCAGCCTCAGCCTGGAGCTCATGCAAGGGTAAGAGACAAGGCCACAACTACATGGCAGGAGCCTGTTAAAGGTCCGAAGGCAATTGGGACCAGTCTGCAAGGAAATTCTTGGCCACACCATACAGCAATTTAAATCTTGCCAAAATTAAGCTCTCTGGTGTCAGCGTGGGTTAATATCTTTGGAAGGACAGAAATTACATATATAACAGAAAAGGGAAATCTCCTTCTGGCTTGTTTATCATATGCAACATCATATGCATGCTTAGTAAGACTTGTCGCAAGTGTTACCACACTCTCAGAAAGACAAGGGCTGGCTTTTAAGATCAAGAAAACTCACTGGTAACTTTTTAAACTCCTACATGTTTTTCTAACTGTATTGAAATAACAGCTCAATACTACAGAAGACAATATCTACCTCCAGGCTCTCTTGGAAACTGGAGGCCTGGTACTGGGCATATTTGGCAATGGTGGTGTGCGATCGGCTGCTTTCACAGGGCCAGGTTTGTGCAGAGCCGTTTAGGTTCCAGTTCTCATCAGCAGGCTGTTGAACCTGAGTTCTCACTTCCACGGCGTGGTCTGAATTGGCCTCCACCAGCGACTTGGTGGAGAACAGACCAAGATCTTACAGAAAACAAATAGGCAGAAAAAAAAAAAAAAACATGGTTAATTACCAATGATGCACAAATATTCAAGCAATAGCAATCTTCAAACTACTGAGTTTTAAGCCTGCAGTATGTCCCATCAATCTGTACTTGTTGAATTAGAACTTAAAAAGAATGGAATGCACCAGAGCATGCGCTGAAACCTACTAAGGCGGAGGGAGCCAGCCAAGCCCCGGATGACCGTTACAGCATTTTTGGAATCTGTGCAGAACTGAAGCAGAACTGGAGAGAAGGCATCCCTCTTGCTCTCCAACTGCAGAAGCAAACGAGTACAATTATAAATGCTGGAACCCACACATGCAAACAATTAAAAGTGTGTTTTTGTGCATCATGACATGTTTCCAACCGAGTTATTTTCTAGACCAAACACGGACACTTTTGTACCTTACCACAGCTAGAAAGTGCAGTGCTAAAACAATATGTGTGATTCCTAAACCTGACCAGAGAATGAGCCAACTCAAAATCAAACACTGAGTGACAGAAAACATGAAACGAAAAAGCTCAGCTATTCCAAGGCTGTGTTTAACTCAAACAACATGCTTGTGGGTCCTACATTTTTCCTTCAATTTCTGGAGTCGTAAGAAGACAATGCCACAAGGATAATAATTACTGAGCACTTACATAGATGCTTGGTGTGGGTGGGTTGAGCTTTTCCCGTGGAATGGGGGTGTCAACGGCAATTTTGGGTTTGACACAGAACAAGGGAAGCAGGTATGACTCCTTGAATTTTCCCGTCACTCTTTCTCCCCTAAAGTAAGCACAGTATAACATCAGATATTCACAAACGACAGCGATGGGAAACTGTCAGCAGCACATTTAGATCTTTGTGAAACCACTCACCTGCATGCTCTGACCACTTCAGCTGCTGTGTTTTCGATGCCGAGCTTCGACATTGGGATCCTGGGCTCCTCCAGCTCCGATATGTTAAATGTTTGCCTCCCGGCACTGTCCATTTTAATCAGCACGACCTTGAGCTCCTTGGACAAGCCCATGGACAATGCTTTCAGTTTCAAGGGATCCACTGGACCTTTGGAGCAGGGAGATTTGCTTGCTGGTGTGATAGCGCCTGACTGACCTGATGCTTTGATTCTTGCAGCTGAGGTTCCTGTGTTAAAGGTGTTGGTGTCTGGGGTTATCTTCTTTCCTAACACACCGACGTCCACCTTCACATCAGCGTCCCCAGTGTCCAGTTTGACTCTCTTGATGTCTTTACCATATGGCGTTTGATTTTCCTGAGGAATCTGGCCCTTCATGCTGTCTGCAAGAGGTCTGGTGGAGCTTTTGGAGATGACAGATACAGAGGATGAAATGCCCCTCTTGTGCGCATCCTTTGAAGGATTAGCTTTAGTTATGCACTTCCTTTCTTTTTTATTGGCCTTTATCTTTATGATGTCCTCTCTTCCGCCATCTTTATGCTTTCTCTTCCTTTTTGTGGCAGTCCGCTTGGATTCTTTCCGGTTTTCTCTCCCGTCCTTGGTGGAGACGGTAATGACACCAGTGAAAGAGGCAGTATGAGTTGTGGTCACTCTCAGTTCCGCACTCAGCGATCCCTCCAGAAGTGAGGAATCCGTTCGCTCCAGAAGGTTCTCTTTATTCTTTCCCACCCCGTTGTCATCTGAACAACTCTCAGTTTCTTCCTGATTCTCCTGCGCCTTGGGATGAGGGACTGAATCTTTTCGAAATGGCAGACTTTGGGATTTCAAAAGTGAGTCTGAGGTAGAATCAGGAGGTGATTGACTATTAGGCTCAGAGAAGGCTGTGGGAGATGATTTATGGCAAAGATCCTGATTCTCATCACAGTGAATCTGGGGCGCCACTGTGAGAGACGATGAATGCTTTACCCCTCTTGAAGTGGCCCCACCAAAAGGACCCCCGCGACATGATGCTCTCTGGCCTTCCAGGAAGGTGGCCAGGCTCTTGAAGACATCATCCAAACCTGCTTTATGTTGATCGAGGTCATTAAGGAGCAAGCCCGTTGCCTTCCTACTTGTATCCTCCTGCTCTTCTTTGTCTTCCTCAATATCTTCTTTGATTGCACAAGGCGGCTCGCAGAACTCAGTTGGGCTGTTGAGAGAGTAACCATCCGGTTCGCCACTGCTTTCACTATCTGCAGGGAGAGGAGATAAGCACTGAGTGGGACTGGGCTGCAGAACAGGTCTACTGATTACACCCTTTTTCAGCTCTTCCTCATCTTCTTCAAAATCTGAAACGGGGGAGCCCTGCCAGCTGAGCACAGGGGGAGTGTTTGCATGGTTGTCTCCCGTGTCACTGAGATTTCCCAGCACAGCCTCAGGCTGAAGGTCTGGCGCATTGAGAACTCCCACCTTCTTCTCGTCTTTGCCATGGACCACCTGGTCTGACCCAGCCGAGCTGAGAGGTGCTGAGGCTTTATGGAAGAGTGAAAGGAATGTTTTACCAGAGTTGATATTTGTTCCATCTCCTGAATGGGATGTAACATTGCTGCTCTGATGGAGACTTTCAGAGTCGGCTATAGATTCTATGGGGTGTTTGTTTACTAGTAGTTCTGTGGGAATGCTGCTCCCTTCAGAGATTTGCTTGGACTTTGAAGTCGGGGACTGGGAAGTAGAGTTAGGATAGAAAGTGGTTGGCTTGGCCAATGTTCTTTTGACCTTTTCACCTCTTTTTCGGGTTTTGTGTCTTCGGAGTGACTGGCTTTGATTAATTCCTGACAAAGATGGCGTCTCCATTTCGTCCAGTTTGGCCTCTCCTGGACAGGGGAAAGCATTGACGGAAGAAAGCTTTTCCTTCTTCATTTTTTTTAATTTCAAGCGCAATTTTCTGTCTTTCTTAATTGCTTTATCTCTCTTCCTATTCGTTTCATCTACACTTTTCTCTTCCTTTTTCTTCCTTCTTTTCCTTTCCTCGTTATTTCCATTTGCAAAATCACCCATTTTCTGTTTTTTAATGAGATAATCCTTCGGTTTGATCTCAGTTTTTCTGAGCTCCTCCATCCCCTTCTCGGGCTTGCTCGTCCTCGGCCTGGCAGCAGGAGATTGTCGTGAACAGACTGAGGTTTTCCTGTGTTTGGGGTCTGAAAACCTGGATTTTGAGCCAGAGTCAGACGTATGGCATGTGGATGTCAGGCTAGGTCTCTGGACGTGACCGGGACCTGCTAGAGACTTCGGCTGTTCACTGAGAGTCGGAAGGCGTGGGTGAATGTCTGCTGAATCTCTCCTGCAACTGGACGCGGCGAATGAGGGGGGACTGGACAGAGCTCCAGGACTGCTGGAAGTGGAACGACCATCTTTAGGACTGCAGAGAGGGGTCGAACTGGGGGAAAACTCTGCAGCAGAATTTTTGCACAGGGTTGAATCCCTTGAATTGAACCTTGAATGAGACCGCTTCTGTTCCTGAAACGTAAAAGTTTAGATTCAACGTTAGTTGTTGAGTAAATTGCGTGCTACATTATCAGAACTGTAAGGTGGATGTTAAATGTTTATCTCTTACTGTGCTTTGCTTGTGATGATGGCTCTGCAAGTCCTTTTCCTCCAGGGGGCGTGGTGGTTTGTTGTGCTGTGGAACTTTCTGGTGGCTTGTGTGCCGCTGATGGTGGTAGTGATGATTTTGCTGGCTGTAAGGCACACGGGTGTGGTCTGCTGGTGAAACTGAGATTTTCTCTTCGACCTTCCCTTTGTTACCATAATGTGGTGGTCTGCTGATGAGACTCTGGTAGAGAGGTTCCGAGTCACCAGCACCATGGCCTCCCGTTCGCAGTTCAGAGGTTTCCTGGAGAGTTTCAGAAACGGTACTTGATTTCAGTGGCACTAGTTCTAGGTTTAGTTGTTTTTTTTTTCTTTACTGAGCTGGTTTACCTGTTGATGAGACGCTGAGGTCCTGTGTTCAGAGCGATGGCAGGGACCCGCTCTGTCATCTTGGTTCCAACGGTAGTGGCTAGGCGATGATGGGGCATGAGGAGGTGGAGATAAATGCTTCGATCCAAGATGAGATGACTGTACAAAGAGACATAATTTCCCCTGTCATACAATACTGGATTTCACCAACAGGGGGCAATGTTTCTCACAAATAAAGAAACTCATGAATGGGAGACTTTAGTCAACAAAAAAAAAGTTTGTTCTAATTACTTGATCTGGGTCAGAGTCCCTTTTCCTTTTAGCCGGACATCCATTCCTCGAAGATAGATGGTGCTGAGGGGGTGGACTGTGATGAGGCAGCTGCTCTCTCCGCTGGTGAAGGATGGGACGTTTCCAAGGACCATGCCTGTTGTTGGCCATTCTGCCTGTGAAGCCTCTGTGGTGGTCTGGCACACCCCATCTATCCATTGGGGACTGCAACTCTCTGCTGCCGCGAGGATGCCCTTGCTAACAGAAACAGGGAAAGAACTGTAAATACAAAACATAGGTTTTCCCCATTCGTCGGTGCTCACCAGATTGCTGCTGACATTGTTTTGCCAGTCGACATAGCGTTGTCCGGGGCCAGTTAGATAACTGTTACCGCTTTGGTTGGGGAATGAGCGTGAAGAGTTGTGATGCCAGCTCTGGGCCTCAAATTGCTGCTCTTTACCATCCCAAATTCTTTGCGGATGTCTATGGCCCTTTGAGATGCCCTTATCCTGGACATGGTTGACTGTTCTGTTGCCCCTACGAAAAAACAACCAAACAGAGCTGAAGTCAACAAGTGGCAGATAGTTATTTTACAGTTCTGCTACATAAATGTGAGTTCAAACCAGATGTTGGCATTGCATTTTCAACTGTTGATCACAAAAAAGGAAAAAGCTGCCTCATCATTGAGCTTTTGTAAGATACACACCACTCCATTATCATCAATATTCATCAGTGTGTTATTGATACATTGTTTCACTCACCTGTTATACAGATGACTTGGTAGTGAATGATGTGACTGGTTACGTCCTTCTTGGTATCTGTAGAGTGAAAACAGAGAATCAATCAACTTGGCTTATTTGAAAAAGGTGAATTTTAGAATTTCCTTTACATTTCTGACATTGACTATTAAAGCCTTTTATGGTTATGCCCCTCTTAAGACTAATATGACATTTTACAGCTTTACACCCTGTCAATCAAAATACATTACAGTTGTATTGTGTGGTTCCAAAAACTTGATTAAAATGTGGGGGGATCCCTTTTATTCTGTGAAATGCCCTTCCCCTGTCCTTACTGTCCAGACGCTGGATATAGTTTAAAAAGCAGCTGAAGACCTTCGTTTTTAAACAGATCTTTACATAGGCCACTCCTGCCCTCTGTTTACTCTTTTTTTAATGTGCAAATGTACCAAGTAATTTGCACTAGAAACTAGACCAAAAAAAAACCTGGTAATTTTTTGTGGGTTTGCAATGAACTTACAAGCACATAGACATATTCAACAAAGCTCTCACTATATTTGTCAGTTTCCACCTCAGGTTCTTCTTACTGATGCAGCAGGCAGTTGACGACGCTACAGTCTCATTCATCAATTCTGTCTTTTGAACATGACATCGAGTTTATTATCACAGCTGCTGTCGGAATGAGAGATTTCCCTGAATATGCTCATCAGTGTTTCAGTTAATCAGTCAGCCACATGAAGTGGCACTTATCTAAAATTTGCCTTGACTGCTGGTTCAGGTAAAATGCATTCCATCATCAGCTTCTATTTACTCTAATTTCTTACTTTGGAACTTTTAAAGCAACGGTGACACTGTGACAGTTGCTCTTGACTCTCTTTCAATCAGCACAGCTATCCAAACCTTGCCTGGGTATTGCCGTGCAATCCAAAAGGCAAATCCAAACATTTAATGGTGTCTCCATGTTGATATATTTCTGAGTAAGTAACAGAGGGAGTCATAAACACAGACTATGAACAGTTAAGTGTTGAATTAAAGATTCATGTCGCTCGATGACATGTGAGACAGAAAAGAAAAAAATTTATGTATGAATATACAAAATAAGCATGCAGTACAACACATTAAAAGCATGGTGTCGTACAGCACAGTAATGGTTTTTTCACAATTCCCTCACTTTTTACCTTTGCCTTTCTTTGTGTATTTACTTAAAAGGGACATTGTGAATTAATGAACATTTTGAACAACAAAATATAAATGCACCCTTTTATACCCTGCACTGATTTCCATTGAATGTCCCCCTGTCAGATGGTCCAGCTTGAAGATTTTGCTGAACTTATATTCCTTATATTATATTGATTTAATTTATGGTTCAATTAGTTTAATTTTGATTCCAATATTAAAGGTGTTCTTTGATTTTGAGCTTGAGCTCGGATTTCCGAGACTTTCAGGCGATCACTGGATTGTTGAAAATGCTGAACACCTCACTTCATTGAGAAGGGAAGCATGATGCTACTGCACTTTCAGTACTGCTTTCTCTCCTGCTTTCCTCCAATTAGACGTTCAACAAAGTCTTTCAAGGTTTAGCTTTTTTTATTATTATTATTAGTATAGCTGTGACTCCTTTTTTTTATCATGACAACTTTATAAGTTTCTCCTTCAGCTTATTCCCCATCGTCCTCGTCCTCATTGCAAAATATGATGCCAGGGCTTCCCTTTGATAGCTTGCTAAATATATTTTGCATTCCAACTGCACCTGAACAGCTCATAATTTCCTCCACTCCAAGCAACAAGATGAAGATGAGCGCACTTCTCTCTGCCTCTTCACCCTAGTAGCCACAGTAAGCAGAACATATACTGATCTCTATGTGGCATAGACACAGCATAGTGGTTTCTGCATTTTTAGGTGTTTTTTTTTTTTTTTTGGAGATCGTTGATTGTTCTTTGCAGCTGCATAACTTATTCTTTGTTTAAGCAGGTGAGTAACCCCCACTAACATTGTGAAAAACATGACGCTTTGGAAGTGTTACGCATGCTCAAATAAAGTCAGGAAATTGTCATGCGCTATTATACATAATGAGGAATGTTAATTCTTGGGGGATTATGAAAGTTATGGTGTGGTCTTTGTCAAGTATGAAGAAGACAATTTCCAACAATTTTAAATACCTTACACTAGAAATGCAAAAAGGAATCAAACAAATTGTTTGCTATTTCAATGCTGGCACAGTGGTCCCTCTGTTGAAGTAAATGTTTCCACAGTACTCTACCGCTATCATTCAGCTCATGCAGCAGTGACAAAGTGTCAATAGTAAATACATTCTGAATAAGCTCAACAAGGACATCTTGTTTTGCGATGGCATGGTGAGGCTGCTGTGAGGAAACGGTTTGAGCTTGCTTGCATTTAGTAAGACGTTTTGAAATTAGCAGAACCACAGGACATAATTCAGAAGAGTGGTGTGCGACACCATGGCAATTCACACGCAATGCACAGAATCTCACTTCTTCACTTGAGAGTGGATATTAGTTCCCGTAGGTTTATCTGCTGACACCGATCTGTCGCACCTTTAAGTACACATATTTGCTAGGTACCTTTCAGCACACTACATACTGTATCTATAAACTTATTGATTCAAGGATAAAATGTCAAAACATAACCATTTGGTGCCAGAGTTGTGCAGCTGACCTTTGTGGGTGGCTCCAGGGGCGACCGTTTACAGGCGCCCATTGTCCTCTGTTAGGCCCTCCAGCTGGGTAGGGGTCCCATGTGTTGCGGCCAGAGTAGAGCTCCGCCGGGTGATACATGCAGCCTGCAGGACAGATGTTGCCTAATTCAGTCAGAGGTTTCTTCAACTTCGCTGTAATACAGACCGCTACAGGAGATCCTTCCAGCCCACGGCAGTCACAAGAGCTTTAAGTTAATAAGAGTTACAACAATATTTTATTTCCTTTTCGGATCAATAAAGTGTTTTTGAATTGAACTGAATTGAGTGTTGAGTGATACAGCAGCCTGATCAATTACTAACACTACTGTTAAAGATGTGCAAAAAAAAACAAAACATTTCATTGCAACTAATTTCTTATTTTTTTCTGGGTGATGAACAGGACAGTCCATTCAAGTTGCACAAAATTGTGTTCAGTCATCTGGAAACTCGCCTTTATCTACAGTATTTTTAAATAACTGGGACTGTAAAAAAAAAGGTAAAATGATCTATTCCTATAAAAGGATGATAACCCCCCCACCCCTCTAAACTTTGCTGCTAGAGAACTGCAGCAAAATTTCCACTGTGAGATACTACTGCAGTAACATTTATGTTGTTTCCCATGGGTGTAAATATAACATTTCTGTTAACTGCCGCGCAACAGGCTGAACAAGGAACCGAGTTTACCTCAACAGAACACACAGTGATAAACAGGGTGGTAAAGGAAGTTAATGAAAATCTTCAAAGCTGCAGCAAAGAGTGGCATCTTGGAGGTCGACAAATCTCCATTTTACCCGTTAGATGAAATCTACATGCCAACTTATTATTTGGGAGTGATACTAAGTTAAAAAAACAATCAAACAAACAGAAAAAAAACAAAAAACAGGGCCTCTTCTGTGCTGTGTAAGGTTTACGAAACTCTACTGGAAAAGTGTGGAAGACTGAACTTTTACAGCCGAGTCTTGTTTGAAACACAACAAATTCAGGAGAAAGCACCTTATTCTTCCTATTCAGCACGGTGATGGAGCTGTGATACCGAGGCCTTGTTTCTTTTCCAAAGGTCATGGGAACCTTATTGCACCATATAGAGGCACAGATGTTTTGAAATATGAGGACATCTTAAATAACAAATATCCTTCTTCTATGGCTAGCTTAGTTTCCAAGCTTTTATCCTATAAGCTGCAAACATTATCTGGATGATCTAGACACATTATTGAGAGAGGAATGGTTAATTATGTCTCTCTGTGTAAACTCTGACCTTGTGTTTACAGTGGAAAACTAAATGTTGCCGTATTGGCAGAAGGAGAACGGAGAAAGTATCAACAGCTGGAGAGTCAAGAATTTCATCACCAGTGACTCTGCTAAAAACAATTAGTTTCTAATTCTGGAGTTTTCTCACTAAATAAACATAATAAAGTTGCTTTTTTTTGTTTTTTTTTAATCCAAGATTATGTAACTGCATTGAAAGCAACATTTACTTAATAACTTTTGACACATTTTTTATAGATTACAATGATGCAATGAAAAAAACAAAACAAAACAAAACATAGTTTTGCCCTGCATATAGTTTTGAGACAGCTGAAACAAGATCAAATGTTCCGCAGTTACCAGTCTTGGTCGGTGTGTAGCGGTCCCTCCACTTCCCACGTGAGCTCAAGAGACAGTCTGCAAACAAAAACACACACACACACGCGAGAGAGAATCACTCAGGAAACATCTCCTCAGGGCCTGTCATGCACATTTAAAAGACACAGAACTTTAAGCTTAAAGTCTTATCATGTGTCGCTGTGACCGATGCACACCAATGGGGATTTTGGTTCTTGCGTCTCTCTCATGCTGTATTTTCCGCTCCTCTGCATCTGTGCAGCGGTCATATCATCAGCGAGCAACAGCAGCACTGCTGTGAACTCGGGCTTTCTCTAATCAGTGGCACCCAGCAGTCACCGCAGCCGGTGGCCATTGAGAGAAAAAAAACAAGACACGCTCCATGGCAACCTCACTTTAAGGGCAAAGAAGGAAAATGGAGATGCTGCGGGAGTCATCCTATGTTTGGGTTCATCCAGGCCGTTCAGTTTCACTACTTTTAATCAGCTGCTAATTCTGTGGATCTGCACTTCCTGTCTCGCAAACGGATTTAAGTATAACCATTTCCTGTGACACAGTGAGCTCTTTCGCTGCCTAGAGACCACTAATGTACACACACAAACACAGTCAGGTGTTAAGACTGTTTCAGTTTGTGTCCCTTAAATTCCCCTGTTTTTGCACTTTAATGGACTCAATATTGTTGTTTAAATTAGGTTGTTTTTTTGTTTTTTTTGCCGAGAATCTCACTGCTGATGTGGTGATAAGGCTGCACCTCTGTATGCAGATGCTCCCCCGTGGCTATTTATAACACACATGAAGAACGTTTTACCACTTCCCTCACAGCGCGTTCAGTTGTACTACATGTTTTTGCTCCACAGGTTTGCTTGTGGTGTGACTGACTGATGCAGCTGCTGCACTGTGTTAACCTTTCTGTGAGCGCTGAATGAAATTAAGCAAGCAATAGCCCAACCCGTTGCCAGAGCAACAAAAGCCAGACGCTTCTTCTTGCCCGTTGCTTCGGGCTTCTTTTGGGTCAATTGCTCGATTCAGATGTACATTCAGAAAGAAGGAGAAAACACAGTGAGTCAATATTTGCATGCAGAGCTCATTTTGTGAACATGTTGTAAGACAAGGCCACAAATACGCTGCCAAAAAGGCTGTTGGCAAATTGTAGAACTTTTGCACATTTTCATGCACAAGTAGAGAGTAACTATGAAGTGGAAAGGAAATTGTACAATATTCAGCATTTTTATGCATAAAACTCTAATAAGTGTTAAATGCACTTTCATTCAGCCAATCTCACTCAAGAGTTCAGGCCGGCTTTGCAAATCCAGACTCTCCCTTTGTCCAATTCTCTTCACTTAGCAACTCAAGCTGACTTCAGATAGGATTATGAAGTTTTTAAATCGTATTGCAGTCAATTGGATTTAGGTGGGGACTTTGATTGAACCATTCTAACACATTGTTCCATTGTCTCCCTGGCTTGATGTTTTGGGTCCAGTTATCTTTTTGGTAACTTGCATTTGAGCTGCTTTACCTACACATACAATGTGTAGGTAGATGCCAAGTGCTCAGGGACACTTGGCATCTATCCAACTAGTCAAATACATCGCAGATGTGGGGAGAATGAATGCATGACACTTAAAATATAGCATCAACCCAAATATCACACTCAAGGAGTCCTTTGCGATTGTGATGTTACCCACACTCAACCTACAATCTGCTGATCCAGAAACCAGCATTTGGATTTGGCCTTCTCCAAACACAGCATCCACGGATCGAAATCACGGCTGCGGGACTTTCAAGACGACGGGCGAGTCACTTCAACGTCCAGCTGTCCCGGTCACAAAAAAGGTGGCTGTGCGCTGAACGCCTGCCATTTTTACTTGCGAAACTGTGTGTACAGTTTTGCGGCACTTTGAGACAAAGAGTCGCAAACAACTGCGAGCCTGGGAGCCGGAGCTGCTTGCCTGCACCAGCAGCAGACCGACCATCTGTCGTCAGCCCGCCCCGTCGCTGCGCGCCGGAACACACACTTTTATTTGCCGTGCCGTCCGTGGAGCTGTCAGTCGGCAGCCGCAGCTTAAGCTCGACTTCGCACAACAGCGGCTCTGTGCGTCCAATATTAAAGCCATATGTGCCAGGGTTAATTCAAGACATCTGGAATCCAGCCTTCAGGCCAAATGATCTCATGTGCAAAATGGGTGAAGTTGCTGTTGGGTAAACGCTCTCCTTCACGGTGAGGCAACCTTTAGGAAAGAATCTGCAGGACAAACAGTTTCACCCCGTAGGAGTGCACTGCAGAAACAGCTTTTGTTTCACGCAAAAGGCCTACTCAGCCCAGGCTTCCTCCCTCCCATGTTGTCACCAAACACTTGCTAGCCGCACTGTTCCTGTTTGCTGAGTGTAAATAGGAAGCATTTATTTGAACTCTAAACATCAGGGTGCTTGCGTGAGCCAGTCCTACCTTACAGTGACCACCGAGAGACAAGACTTTCAGGTCCAAATTTTGACGCTGCTATCAGGACAGGATTAGAAAGACTCCAGACCAGTGGGGTTTCAGATCCCTTTAAATAGCTGCGAGCTGGTAGGGGGAGAAAAAGAAAAAAAAAGAAAAGAAGAAAAGCACACAAACACAAATAGTAAGAAGCTGTAGGAAATACCATAGACAGTTGGTGCACAGATGTACATTACAGGAAGGTTTTATTGTTTTAAATCAAAGGGAGTCCCTTGGGTACACCTGTAACTCCCTTCCTGTTTTATTCATATCTAAGTCATCCAAACAACATGCACACTTTAACATGTGTGACCCTGCAGGGCAAAGAAAGAAAAAAAAAAAAAAAGCAACCTTTGGAGGGCGTCCAGGCAATTTATTTATTTTTTACTACCTGCCTTTCCTCCTGATGGCACTGCATTTCTGCTTTACTACTTGTTTCAACAAGGCTCCCTCTTTTTATCTTGATACCCAATACCCCCAGCCTCCTGCTTTCTCTTTCTGGCAACGCGAGCGGCTCTGCCTGTGTCTCCACCCTCCCTTCTCTCGGCACGCTGTGCCCCTGTATCCCTGGCAACCGATGATATCATTTAGTCCAGAGCTGGGAGGAAGGCCTCCAGCGAGGAGGGGAGTGTTTGCGTTTGTGTGCGATTTTTGACACAGAAAGGAGAGGTTGTGTCGGCGGTGGGGGCAGGAGACCGTCTGTGGGGTTTTTAAACTTCAGCTTCAGCTTTTTTTATGGCTCGAATTTGCACAGCAGTACTTATGAGGGATAGGCTGATATGACAGTGCTTTGCATAAACATAGCACAGTTTCAGAGTATTCCCTCAAAAACATAAAGAAATATATGCAATATTGTCAATTTGCTTTATTTTAAATAGGAAACCCCCAATTATTTGTAGAATGCTTCTAGAATAATCTGTTAGTTCAAGTGGTTACAATAACGGACGCACCGATCAAGTTTCCCATCATCAATACCAATTTGGATTTTCTTTGCGGTCTAACCTGTTGACTCATATTTCCCTTTTCTTCCTAAGCGGCTGTCACTCTGTTCCCTGTCTTGTCATGTGTGCTAGCATCAAAAACAAACCCATATGACATAGGTTACAAAGAGGCGAATGAAGGAAATTAATAGGACTGCATGGGTCAACAAGTTCTGTCATGCCCATTCTGAACAGGGCATGTACACTGAGGAGATCAGTGATGTTGAATTCTCAGTGTTCTGCTACACAGTGACCCGGGTTCATTACTTTTCTGTTAAGTATTTCACTTTTCATATTTCCGGATCACCTGTGGACAAGTGGCCAAGTATGGACTAGCCAAGTTTATCAGACATTAAGTCTCACTTTCATTTTCAAGCATCCAGTGCCAGGAGGTGAGTAAACTACCTGGATAACAGAGCATGAAATTAAGTAATTTTGTATTATATTACGGGTCACTTCTGCGATACCTATGCAGGAGTTGAATTGATTCTGTCCGTGAGCAGTGAAGTGCACTGCCTGGAATATGCAGGGTTAAATTTTGAGGTAGGCGATGTGAGTATCATGTCTTCCAACTCAAACGAAAGGCTGATGAACGACAGCGTGACATCAGTATAAGGATTCTACCACACAGAGGAGAAAAATGTGTTGCTTGTTCTTTGAGTAGACTTGAATCAATGACATTACATTGATCCACTGACAGACCTCTAAAGGTGGGAGTTCTTATATGCAATTTAATGAACAGGAAAGGAAAAATCAGATTTTTCAGTATGTAGCTATCTGCAGCACTGCATCTCGTGCATGATATTTTGATTTACACTGTATTGTGCTGTAATGTACCGCATGTAGGATGTAAAAATGCTACGAAGCAACCATTTAATAGAATCACCAATTAGAGCTGATCAAGGAATTATTGGCCGATTCTGATGTCTGGTCGATTGATTTCTGCATCTCTTGTTGCCATACTAGTATCAATCAGATTTACTTACTGTTATTTTTATAATATATAAACACAAACACTTCAGCAAACACATACCTATTAGTTTCACAGCTGTAGTTCTTAAGCGTTATGTTTTAGTTTTTAAGCATCTTCACCAGCAAGTTCAGAAAGAGGGATTGCTGCAAAGTCAACAACTCAAAGTCAACAACTCAATGCAGTCAGCTGGGCATCCTCATATAGACTTAGTTCTTTTTCCTCAGCTGACATTATGAACTGAATTTAAATGTACTGCATCATATCTAGGCTGGAATTTAAATGTCAATTTGAATTTATCTATGTGACCTACTTCAACTGAATTAGAACTATTTGCTATTAACTGGCACTGCATTATTACTGACAGAGCCCAGTCTTTCTAAGTTTCCTTGCAGGCAATGAAAAGTACTGGACTCTTATGGAAGCCAGCTGACCAACAGCATCCAACAACACGCGGGGGAGGGGAGGCAATCTACTCTTCATGAAGTTGGAGAAAACCGAGGACACTCTAGGGGTTTCTTTGTGATCTGCACAATAAATATGATGGGAAATCTTTGTGTTTATGAAATCAACTTTTAAAAACCTGAGTCTAGCTGTGGTGCCTGTAGCCTGCCCAAGGCGATGACTGATAGGTGAGCAGCAATATTCAAAAAATGTGGAGAGCTAAGTTTTCATCTTTAAGCAGAATGACTTTAGAAACACCACAATCATGCATAATCTAAGCTAGCTGCAGCAAAACCACTGCAGATGTGCATCTTTTGCAGCATGTGCATGCGTGTGTTATGCAGTGGATCATGCTCCTATACCATAAAAGGGAAGGAAGGTCTGCCACACACACACACATGCAAACACACCATAGTTGCCTCCGGTGGTTTCTTAGCCAACGCAAGGAGAGGACAGGCAGAGATCAGACCGAGCGGAAGCAACAATGTATACAGACAGACTGGACGCCGATTGGACCCCCCCCAACACCAGCAGCGCCACCTCCCCTATAGCCTCGCTGACTACATTCACAGTTCCAATCAGACGCTGACATGAGCCGGGCTCAAAGGCTCACAGTACGAGCCGAATATCAATCACTTAGTTGTTTTTTTTTCTAAAAATAACATCCATGCTTGCCTGCTTGCTTGCATTGCAGCCCCCCCGCTTCTCCCTTTTCCAGTTTACAGCAGCTTCTGCCGGCATACGCTCCATAAAGCTCAGCCCCTCCGAGGGGGTGCTGGAATGTACCAAGGCAAGGTCAGAAACACCACAGAGGGTTTTGTTGCAAGTGTGGGTGTGTGTGTATGTTGTGTTGTAGTTGCAAAGAATACAAAATGTCCAGCTTTTTTTTTTGTTTTTGGGGGGGGACAAAGACTGTAAAGCATGCTGGCAGGTGTGACGAAAGACTGTGTGTGCATGTGAGAGAGAGAGAGACTGTGTGTGAGAGATGCACAGCTGGTCTGCGTGGTGAATGGTAACCTAGAAATGGCTGTCCAGGTGGTTATCAAAGCCGGTAATCAACTGAAGGCATAAATATATATGAAACAGGTTGATCCTGGCGGCAGTCGCCTTACCTTTGACCTCCTGGGTGAGGATGGCAACCATCTAAATGTGACATTTCTGCTGCAAAATCCGTTTGAAGAACGTTGTTGGGAGACCTGTGCAACATGAGACACTTTCCTCGTTATTCTAAATTAGGATCCAATCCTTGCTCTTCTTACTCCAGCTTGCACTCAAACACAAACTCGCATTCAACAGCTCAATGTTCTGGTTTGCAAAAAAAAAAAAAAAGAATAAATAATAAAAAATAAAAAAAATCGAACCACAAGTGTAACCGCAACAGTTTTCCTTCACTACATTCATCATTTCACATTCCTCCTCTCAGTGTGGGTCTGCACGTGAGCGTGTGTGCGTGTTTTTTTTTGTTTTTTGTGTGTGTGTGTGTGTGTGTGTGTGTGTGTGTGTGTGTGTGTGTGTGTGTGCGTGTGTGTAAGCTTCATGCATGAATGTGCAGCAGTCTGCAGACGTACACTGCAGTACAGTCACCGAGAGACAAATCATTGACAGAGCACAACATAAAAACACTCCGAACGATCCGAGAACTGAGATGGAAACAATAGAAAAACACACACAGACAGGCAGACACACACACACGCTTCTACCCTAACACACAATGCATGCAGTAGATTTCCATTCACCACCATAAAATAAGCACATCAAGTTCCTCCTCTGCATTCCTCATTTACCTCTCTTGGTTTTTTTTTTTTTTTTCTGTTGGTTTTTTTTTTTTTTTTTTTTTTCCTTCAGAGTCTTTGGTCCAGGCAGCCCTTCTCTCCCCTTTTTCCTCCCTTTCTTTCACTCCTCGCCACCTTGTCTCACCCGATCCTCTCCTCTCTGTCTCCTTTCTTTCCCCCCTCGCCTCCTCTTCCTGTTTCCACTCTACTCTCTGATGCTGGGGCTCTCATAGCAGCACAGACTGATCCACGTGCACAGAGGGATGGTGGGGCGGGGCCCACGGGCTGCCAGTCAGAAGGGCCGGAGCCAGTCAGGAGGCCGGGGGGCCCCTCTCATCTGTCACAGGAGGAGGGGAGAGGAGCAGACAGAGAGCAATAAAGAGGGAGGTTGGAGGAGGTGGAGGGGATCTTTAATTCTCTTCCTGGGTGCCTACGTGCGTCTGTGTACAGTATGAATGTGGATATGAGGGAGCTGGAACCCAGCCAGTACAGTAGAGGAGATATTTGAAATGCTTTTTATCTTTACATCTGTCACAAATCTATATTAGATTTGAAATATACGCTGTTGTTTTCTCCTTTTTTGTGAGTGTGTGTTGAAAACTGAGACTTTTCAAAAAAAAATCCCTTTTTCATTTTTATTTTTGCAGCAATTGTGTTTTAAAATTCCCATCTAACGATTAAATTTAAGGAGAAAAACGTACATCATGCTTTTTATTCCAAATGATGCAAACTTTGTGAAATCTCTGTGTGTGTGTGTGTGTGTGTAGCAGAGTAAAATGGTGACAAGAGGGGCTGCCAGCTCAAATGTCAAGTGACAGGACAACCGGCGGAGGAGGGGCCTCGGTTCTCCCTTCGTGAGGGAGGGTCTAAAGTCTTTGTAGCACACAATACGAGACCAGCACTCGCTCTTCTGCTCATTTCACCCTTCACTGGCCAATAAAAAGCAGGTAGAGCTCTCAAGGGGCCCTGGAATCACGGCGAGAGGAGATCTGAAGACGAGCTGGAGAAATGATAGATGGATTTTTATATATAAATATATATTTTATGTTAACTTAGATTTTTATTATTATTATTTATTTATTTTTATGCCTCTGAAGTGCCATAGCAACAGCACCCAGATCAGTCTGAACTCTTATTGGTTAGCCTTCAACCCCATGTGGGTATTCAGACCAATGAGCAGGCTCCTAGATCTTCGTATGCCAGACAGGCTGCTAAATCACACCCCCTGGCGGGCTCAGAAGAGGCCTGGATTGACCCTCGCCCGGTAGTTTTCAACAGGAACATTCGTCCAACTATTTCAACTTTTTGGATCTGCGAAATTTGTTCCAGGCAACTCTAGCAGTCAAAGTTTAAGTAAAAGGCAGTACACTGAACTCCACTTTCATACTGCAACAAATATGAAAACACAAAACAAAAAAAAAAAAGAAGAAAGAAAGAAAGGCAAATTTGATTTCAATTGATAAATTATTTAAGGTGTGGAGAAAAATCAGCATCTTATACATTGTTTCAACCTAAAGTGGGAAAGGTTGAAAAAAGCAAGAAAGTCTAACTTGAACAAACTCCTTTCAATGTGTATTTAAGCAAAGAAACACAAAACCTTGCTGCCTTCACTGCCACAAATAACTGTCCGCCATATTGTGAGTGGCACTGAAAAGGCTCTTCATGCACGTTCGCCTTGGAATCCAATGCAATGAATGATTAGAAACTGAGTTTTCTGATTTAAACGAACAGTACGCTTACATTTAACCATTATGTGCTAGTTGCTTTTATACTTTTATATTTTTTTATGCTGATAAATGTGATATTTGATAAAATATTATACAATATCATAATAAAGAAAGAATTTTTAAAAAATAATATACACTTATTGGCCCTAAATTAAAAAGGAAATGTGCCAAATTGCTCAATAGTCTACTCAAGAGCTAAATAGCTGTACTAACTGAGAAAAATTTTTGCCAAAAAGGATTATTTAGGGGCGGATGTAAAGCTCTTGATTATTCTATTTATTCATCACATTAATAATAATATATGTATAAATTTTATTTATTGGAGAACGGTAATAAATAAGGAATCAACCTTGTTATTTGGAAGAGGGAGACTAATGAGTTTGAAGGAGTATCTAGTTCAGCAAAAAGCATATACTGCCTCTATGTGGACAAATTTAGGTAATGCATATTGATGGATATTGTTATCTGAAGATGATTGAAATGTTGCACATGTTCAACATCGTGGCTCTCAAACTGTGGAGCTGGTGGTAGTAGGTGTGTGTTTGACAGTTCATTGAAATGAACCATAACTCAGAGATAAAAACACCAGCAGCCAAAAGGAAGAATATAGCTCAAGTAGTGTGACTTTAGCTTCGTTAGAAATTTGTCAAATGTGAAGAAAAGTTTAGAACTCCAGGTTCAAACTGAAGCTGTCCACATCATACCAGGAAGAAATGCTGACAGCAACTTCTGAATTTGCCTCACACATCAAAACATGGGTTTGGCAATTGCTCTTTCAAGAAATGATGCAGTTCCATTGGATAACAGTTTCTTTCTTTGTTTTCTACCTTTAACATGATAAGCTACTCTGTAATTACTTCTATGTCTCTTTTTATGAAAACATTTTTCAAACCTGTGGTACAGAGTAATAAAATGCAATACAATAAGAAATATTTAATCCTAGAATTAGTTAAGCATTTGTTTCCATAAGTAAATGTTTCCTTAAATGATTCCACAGCTTGGCACAGTTCGGGGTTCTGCATAAATACTTTGTTGATAAGCCTTTAAAATAATCTGTTTCAACATCTTATCACTTAGGTTACCTTTTTGGTTTGTAAAGCACCTCCGTAGTCAGGCAGATGGACAGACCATGTGTAGGAGCAACTTCTCTACTAGATTACTTACCGATCACATTCAAAGCAGACAAGGCTTTTGATATGTTATGGCTAAAGTGATTTCATCATCTATTTGAAAATTGTATTATCGACTCGCTTTCATCATTCACACTGAAAATTACTACATGGAGGCAACTAAGACCTACCAGCTGTTGCCTTTTGCTAATGAAGAACTGAGCGATAGCAGCAGTCTGAGTAGCTGCATCACCACCCGTCTCCCTCCCTGCACTGAGGAGCAGCAGTGGGCAGCCGACCCGGATCTATACTTGGTCCGAATTCATAATTCTAATTGGTAAAAATGCTGACAGTTGAAAAATGTCTGTCCACATAACTGCATCATCAGCCCCGGTCGCATAAGTTATGATTGTCATAACTCAAGATTAGATCAGAGATGCAAGCTGCTTCTAACAACACTCAGTCACTCAAATTGACTTATTAGGGCAGTGAAGGATTGTAGCCAGGGCTAATCTGACAGTTTACATTTGCATAAAGCAGACTTTAGCAGAGGGCAGCACAGCAGCAGCAGACACTCCAAGTCATTGGAACTGCATTACTTTCTGTGTGCGTAACCTGTCAAACCAATCAAGACAAATGTTCTTCTGCAACTTTTATCAGCTAAACTCAAATACAGTTGTGGTTATATGTAAATATTTCACCAATGACTTCTAGCCGTCCAGGCCCTCAGAGTAAGCGTGAAAATAATGTCTGGTTCGGGTCACTTTGGAACAGTATTTTGCTCACAAACACAAGGCTAATGAGCAGGGATTGTTAAAATTTGCAATATGGAGGTTGTTGTGAAAGACTTCAAAAAGCGGTGGATACAGAAAGATGCATTTAGAGGTGAGCTGACATTTGAGGTGAACAGTAAGAGTTTTGCTTCAATATAATGCTTCTACTGCTACTGGACATTTTCTATTCCCTGTCTAAGAAAAGTCTCCAACATCTATGATCATAAATACCTGTCAAAACATTTAATTGTTTTTTGAGTTGAACTACTAGATACTGGACCTTGCAATGTGTAAGTCTGCTAGAACTCTCTTGTACTTGCTCACAATCTTTGCCACTTGGTATTCAAACTTTCATGAGTTATCTCCCTTTACCAAGTGGCTTATCCACCATTCAAACCAAGACGCAGAGTATCTCAAGTCAGCTGGGAACTTTGGGCCTTTTGTTCACCACTGAGTCCAATTAGTCAGGTTTGCATTTTACAATTACACAAGAAACACTGGGCTGCACAATGACACAGCATAGGACTGTTGCCCTGCAGCAAGAAGGTCCAAGGTTTTAATCCCAGATGGGGCTGTTCTGCATGGAGTTTGAATGTTTTCCTAGTGTGTGGACTTTGTCCCAGAGTGCAAAAGCATGCAAGTTAGGGTAAATGGCCTAATTAAATTATCCTTGGATATGTACGTGCATGGTTGTTTGCCTTGTGTCACTGTGGCGACCAATCCAGGATGTACCCAATTTTTTCACCATTACCACTAGAGAAAGATATCACCCCCTGTCCTTGCAATTATCAACCAAGTAGAACTAAAGAACTTGCATCTTGTTTCAAATACCAGTGGATGGGCATAAAAAATATTCTGAGCAACGCATTTTAATGCCATTAGTTTCATGACATTAATTATATAAGACTGGTATCGGGGTTAGTGGGTAATATTCAACTCAGAGATGAAGAAGCTACCTAATACAACCCAAAAAAGTAAGTTTGTTGCAAACTAGAGGTTTTTCTTCAAGGTTTTCAACAGTTGAGTTCAAGGGGCAGTGACATGCCCTTAACGCCTACATTAACTCAATTCTTACTCTCTGGAAGCACACGTCCAACTTTGCATATCAGCTGTGTGACATTTAAATTATAACGGCAAGAGTCTCATTTTGCACAACTGCAAAGGAACGAGTCATTGAGGAGACAGGCACAAACATGAGGATGTTAACTCCTTTGTTTCTTGCTCTAACAGCCTTACCTTACCTTTCATTAGCAACTGTTGTGCAAGACTTCAATCATGTGGAGAGATGCAAGGACTCACTGTACATGGGGACGCCGCCACGTGGAATTGTCGACATCAGGCTAAAGAAGATCTGCCAACGCTACGCAGAGAAACCTCGATATGTGACGCTGTACGACCCTCACAAACGGATCCCGGTTTACTCGGCTTATACCTTCAAGAAAACAGAGGGAGACAGGCGTGTGGACTACCCTTGGATGTACGAACCACAGGTTAGAGTCTTTCAGATATGTTCATTAAAAGTTTCTCTTTTTTACAAAAAAAAAAAAAATGCTTTGGTAGGACGTGAAAGAGAATAATTTATTTTTCATGTCCTCCCAGCTGGCAGAAATTGATGGAAATGGGAACATGTTGCCGTTCCCCACTGGCTACCTCCACATGAAGTTCGAGGACAGCCAGGCAGTGCTTGACGACTACTCTGACGTTGTTCTTTATGAAAGAGGTCACTTGAACCCAGACCAGCACCAGTCCACTCCACATGACCGTGCTGCCACCTACACACTGACTAATGTGGTCCCAGAGATCAGGGAGTTCAACATCGGACCGTGGCGTGAGTACGAGGAGCGAATCCGAGTGCGCCTCAACAACTTCTGCCGTGGCACTGCCTTCATTGTCACCGGAGTGACCACCAGGGGGAACATGATTCGCCGCAACAACCAGGACCGGGTGGCCATCCCCGAAGACATATGGTCTGCGTATTGTTGCACCGAGTACGACCGCAATTCTCCCCACGACGTGCGAATCCTCTTCCCGTCCCATGCGGCCTTGGCCAAGAACGCCAAAGAGGGGAACAGTGTTCATGAGATGACCGTGCAGGAGCTGGAGATGTTTCTGAAAAACCACATGGATGTCGACCAGAACCTTCAGATCTTCTATGACAACTGCGTCTCTCCCTCACCTCTCCCACTGTACCTGCAGCACACCATCTGAGGGATAACCATTTACAATGTCTTGCTCTGTTAGACATGTGTATGATTGCTCTAGCTTCAAAAGTTTCTCCTAATAAGAAAGGTCAATAATATATTCCAGTAAAAAAAATAGATAATGTTTTGATTGTATCAAAATTTGAAGGTGAATTTGTTTTGCTGTACTTTCTTGAGATCGACATGATTACACTGTTGTGTGGGAGGTGACGCAAATTAATTTCATAAAAACATCACAATTAACAATAATAAACCTTTTTTGTGTTTGTGTTTTTCAAATCAAAATATTTGACCAATTAGAACATTAAACTTTCAACAAATCCAGGGGTGTTGGATTTGCAGTCACAATAGATAAGAATTAGTGAGTTTGGGGGTAAAATTTCAACCTTCTAACTAAGCATGAAGAAAATATTTACAACCCCATTCTGTAAAACTTTGGGAAGGATAGGAATAGTTTTTCTTAATGAAACTCTTCCGGAGACTTCTATGGATCCATATTCAGTTTTGGTTTGTCACATTATTTCCACTACAAAAAAGGTTTTTATATGTGGTAGGAATGTCACATAAATATTCAAGCTTGTCAGAGGAAATTAAATATACTCACAAACATAATCTCTCAACCTGATTGTCAAAAAGGCACAAAGAGATATTCTATTTTCCAAGACACCATGTGAGCTGCCAGACCTCTCAAATAGAAAACTCCTTTCTGTTTGCAGCAGTAATTTTCCACTGCTAGTTTAGTCACGCTGCCATCTAGTGTTGGAGCAACAGTAGTGATTGTGGTGTATGATGACAATATATATTTTGCCCAATATATATGGTTGAATAAACATGGATCAGAGGATGGGACGGCCATCATTGTGAAACAGATGCTGCCAAGATATTTTGGAATTTGAAATGAAAGTCATTTCAACGTGAATGAATGGAATTAAAGTCAGACCTCAGTTTGTGTAAATGTCTGTGTGGACACATTAAGAGATGAGAGCACATTTTTTTGTTCTTAAAGTAAAGGAAAGACTTAAAAAGAAAGGTTTTGAAAAAGAAAATAGCACAATAAACCCCATATACATATGTATATATATATATATATATATATATATATATATATATATATATATATATGTTCTCATGAATATTCAGTAAAACATTTCCTTCCATCTGTGCATGTGTGGGTTTTCCCCAGGTACTCCTTCCCTCCCACAGTCCAAAACACAGGCATGTTAGGCTTATTAGCAACTCCAAAATAGAAAAGGGAGTAGAGGGTGTGAGTGTGCATAGTTGTTTGTCTTGCATGTCTCAGTGCTGGCCAATACTGGTGGGATGGCAGAGCTTTCTCTGAACAAGAGGCAGTAGGCCCAGAAATTGAGAGAGTGGTTAGTTATTAAAATGGTACATTACCAAGTAATCTATGGCCAAAAGAGCAATTTTCATACATGGTTGTGTTTGTACCAGTGGAAGCTTGAAAGCATATTATGTTCCACAATACTAAACGAGAGTTAGATCGGTTTATCCTTGGCTTGTGGAGGAAAAACACCACCTCAAACATTAAATTAGGAACAGATCTTATTTAACTCATTGTTTGGGATGCTCCAACAACAATCTACAACATGCTCTAACATTAGCATTTGGCTGTTAAAATGTTTAGAGTGGCAGATGACCCAGATTTGAGGGCTTCTGGGTGATTTTACTTTCTCTGTAGTATTAGTCCTGGTGTTTGTGAAAATGATCAACTCTATGCAAAAAGCAAACCACTTTGTACATGTAGCATTTAGTTATGCTTGTATGTGATGCCCTTCTATGTTTTAAACAAGTAGGAAGCCTTTTAATTCCACTTTTGGGACTCAACACCACTTCTAGCGCCCACGGTTTGAAACTGCAGGATGTATGAAATTATCTCTGGTTTCTGCAAACAAAAGAAAAGAGAAAATATATGCTTCTCATGAGCTTCATGGTGGGACAATAAACAATAGATAACAATGTCAAACCTATGTAGAGAAAAAAGAAAAAGAAAAAAAAACAAAACACATTTTATATAATGATTTCATATGAAGAGGGGAAAAGCTATTGAACCAATTTTTCAATGCACTATGAGAAAAAAATAACTGCCTCCTAAACCTAATAACTGGTTGTGCCACCCTTTTAGCAACAAAATTTCTGGTTTATGACAAATGATGGGTCTCTCTGCGTTTTACTGCAGTACAAACGTTTTAGGAATGGTTTGATAGCATGCTTACAGATGCCGATTTCCACATGTTTTTGAATTTCTGAAGACCACGGGATGATGTTTTGCTCTGATGTCTAGTCTACTTCATGTTGTCAAACAGGTTCTGTTGAGTTGATTTCTTGATTCTGAATGTCTGACATTAATCCTGCCTGGGTGTGTCTAGTGATAGCTGCTTATTAAATTGTATATTTTTAAAATTTGTCTGAAACCATAAATAAATGTGTCAGTGGGTTAAATACTTTTTTACATCACTTTGGGTTATCTGGGCTAATGCTACATTAAAGCATGAAAGTAAGTGATTTATTAAGCACCAAAGAACTTATAACAGGTCTAAATATGCAGGGACTGAAAGCAAAATAGCTGCTGAAGACTCTTTATTTAATTCTCGTTCTGCCCTCAAGTGGCCAAACGAAGCATTTCAGCTTCAACAGGACTTTGGCCATAAAAATGATGGCAAAGCATTTGTTTAAGAATGTCTTTTAATGTTTTCCAGTTCAGATACACAACAGACAGTGTGTAATAGCCTCTATTTGAAATAGAAATATTAACTTTAATTCTCTCAACTCCTCGTTGTCAAATATGCTCCCTCTGTGTATTTTGCGCCTCAAGCAGGTTACTGAGTCAGACTAAATGAAACAGACAAACAGGTGCAAGCCTTCACTGTAACATCTGGCATCAAAAGTTTTCAAGAATAGGATATTTGAGTCTGTGTAATGCCAATTGTCAGCCAACGTCAGAACTGTAGTGTAAACATGTAGACTTGGTGAGTGTGCTTCCGTTTTCTGTTGGCTGGTTTCAACCTTTGTTTCCAAAAGAAGGGGACGGGGAATAAAAATAACGCTTTTCGCTATGTTGACTTCAGAAGCGCGGGTAACTGAAACTCACACCAAACAGCTGGGTCAACAATCCCGTCGACAGGATGTGCAGACAAAAACTGCAAAAGTTAGCAAAAACAACCACTATGAATATAGTTCGAAATAAGACCAAAAGAGTACAAAGGATTTCACAACCTTCCAGTTACGTGGGTATATACCGTATGCTCAAGACGACGTGAGACAATAACAACCAAGTACACCAGCGTCACAAATTGAATTTCTTGATTTACCGCTTGCTTTGAGCCAATTTGTAACAAAATCAGTTTGTTTTTTTTTTCTGTCTCATTACTCAAATCCTTCCTGTTTCTCCTTCCTTCATCTGTTCTCTGCAGCTGTTCTTTGGCTTCTTCACCAATGAGAGAACTCATTTCATTCAAAAGCTGCCTTGTATGATTGATGGGACGATGCCAAGTGTGCACGTTATGCTTTAGTCCACCGGAGATAATCACGAGACCTGGGCCGCCAGAAAGCCTTCCTTTCTCTGTTTGTTTACCTCAACCATGCTTTTGCTTTTTTTTCTCTTTTTAAATCATTCATGTATGCTGATAGGTGTTCTCATGTGCTCACCTTATAAGATTTGATCATAAACTCAGTTACAGCGCCTTGCAAAAATACTCACTTTTTGCTACATTACAATCACAAACTTTGATGCATTTGATTGGGATTTATTGAGATGGAACACCATCAAGCTAAAGGATTAATGGTATTAACCAATAAGAATCCGAAAAATAGACCAAATGGTGGTATCCAGCCTATACTCTGATGCCCCTAAATAAAATTGGATTGGACCTGTTTGAGGCTGCAGAAGACTTGAAACTGGGGCGAAGGTTCAATAAAAACCAAGAACTATGTCGGCATTACTTAGTTTTAAAGAATGAATTAAAAAATAATAAAAAATCCAGACCTGAATGTTATTGTAAATCTATGCAAAACTGGTAGAGAATGTCTCGTCTCAAAAAACTGGTTCTACAATGACCCGAATCAGAGGAGGCTGAACACAAACGCATGCCAAAATTCACAATTGTGAAAAAAATTGTAAATCATTTATAATTTTCCTTTCCACTTCACAATTACAGTTTGTGGTGGTGTATTGAGTGAGATCCCTACATGGAAACTTGTGGCTGCAATGTGACAAGTTCAGGTGGGGGGGAGGGTAGCCCTACGAATAGTTTCGCAAGACACTGTAAACAACGGCTGATCAAACCGGCTATGTGTGCATGAGCGTTGAAATCATGTTAAGACATCTAAACTTGCACCTGTTGTCTCAAAGAAAAAGATCCGGCCAATCACTCCAAACCAAACGACAAACATAATATTTACAAATTCCAGTTTGTTCTCGTACACTTAAAAATAAAAAATAAAGTTCAGTTTGTGTGGCTCTCTTTGTTGGTTTTTCGTCCTCCCAGCTCGCTCCAGCCCAGCGTGAGGGATGGCAGTCTGGATCCGGGAGTGTCGACATCCTAAGCACGCAGGGGGACGCAGGACGTTGCAGACGCTAATCCCAGTCGCCTTGCTTTTTCTGGTTACAAGGTGTGAGTAACGCCTTGTTTAATCAGGATTTCCCTCCCCCCAACGCATTCTCTGAGCATTTGACGGATCACACAGACTGTTCCGTCGCCGTCACCAGTGAGTCACTGCTTCTCCAGTGTGGTCCTAATGTCACAGTTTTTCCTTTTTTGTTTTCTCCTTTTTTTCCATCCCCCCAAATATTGTCCAGGGTACAACCCATCCTTGTGTTCAGTTGTGCAAAACAAGTGACACAATCATACAAGGCTCTCATCGTTTTTGTTTTTTGTTTGTTTGTTTTGTTTTTTGTTTTACCATAAATATATATTTTCTTTTCACCCGCCGTGCCGAAGCGAAAACCATGAGACGACAAAAGAGCTGACAAAAAAAAAAAAAGAACAATTGAGTCGTCCTCAGATGCTTGAAGCATCAACTTAATATCAGTCACATACATGAACCTTGCTTGGATTACTCATGTGAAGAAATCATGTCTCTGTTTTTCTTTTTGTAACGTAAAAAGTGCTTTCCTCGTATGAGACTGAGAGACAGTGACTGTGCAAACTTGACAGCTTTAAAAGAAAAATACAAAAAACGGGGGAATTAAAACTAAAAGAAGGCTTTCATCAGTCTCTGGTAGTCTTGTGGCACAGCCGCGGTGTTAGTAAATGAAAAAAAAAAAAAGAATAAAATAAAGAGGAAATATTTACTCTCTTTGTTATAATCATAGCTTTACACAATATTCATCTCTTTAATACTTTAATACTTTCCAAAGTACCACAAAGTGCAGCTGATATTAAAATAGAAAATGAAATATTTCCAAAAGCAAAACAATTCAATGGAAAATAACCAAACAAGGCAATCGAAATTATAGAAATGAAAAACTCTGCCCCACACAAAAAAAATCATGCAACTATCCCACACAGCAAAGTAGTTAATAAAACTTTATATATTTTCTTCTTCTAAATGAGGATATATTGAATCTGATTTCCCTTTATAGAAGAGACCAGCCACAGTGCAACATTGAGTGTAAATAAAACACAAAGTGTGTGTGGTTTGAAATGAAAGATAAAGGGGTTGGCACTTTCTTTTGATGGGGACTCCTTATTTTTTTTTTTTGTTTGTTTTTTTCTATGAGATACAGTCAGGACGGACCTCGGCAAGCGGTCCACCGGACGCCGGCCAAAAAGGAACTTCATCACAGTACTTGGCACCAAGAATGCTGGTAAAAACGAGATATCAGAATATCTTTTTTTTTTTTTTCATTCATATCCTTACAATTTATTAATAATACATCATTTACATTTCTGTTTTTAAATTTTTTTTGTATAAAAGACTCTAAAAGGAAAAAAGAGTCTAGACGTGACTGAGAGAAGGAGGACGTAAAAAAAAAAAAGGACTGTGTCGATGTTGTTTAATAAGAAGAGCTACAAGAGTGGATGCATGGGCAGGAGGACAGAACGGCGGCGAAAGCATGGGGAGGAGTCACTTGATCTGAGGTGGAGGAAAGAGACAGAGATAATGATGGAGGTGAGTGGGAGCCTGGGAGGTGTGGATGCTGTGAGTTCTTATGGGCAGCCTGGATTCCAGGCCGCGTCCTGCTGAATGGGGTTCAGCTACTTTCTGCGAGGCCTGACAGGTAAAGTCCCAATCTGGAAATCTGTAGACATTTGCACCCCCCTATTTCCAAAAAATAGAAATGCTTCATTGTATTTGAACTGAATTTAAAATGCGTTGTGGGTCTTTGCGTGCAGCCGTGGTAGAGCTAGCATGTATATGTACAGCTGCTATCTTCTCCTTTTCTCTCTCTAAGCCTTTTCTTTCTGTTAATTATCATTAAAACCCCAAAATTAAGTAAATCTTAAAAAAAAAAAAACAAAAAAAAAAAACTAACAAGAAAAAGCTTATATACTTTTGGCAGAAGTATTTCCACATTGTGGGATTTTTGTTTTACGGACCAACACAAAGTAGCCTCTGTTATAGAGTGGAAGGCAAATTGTACATGGTGTTCCATTAAAAAAAAAGAAAAGTGTTGCATGTGGAGGATATCTAATAATGCACAATACAACCACCACTGGTGGTAACTTTCTCACAACTTGTGCTGTTTAACCTGCTGCAGTCAAAACTTTTTACAGCTTTTCCAGTTATTTGGTAATCGAATAATAACCCAGGAATTAAGCACAAAAACTGCTATTAATAATACAAGCTAAAGTCATATTTCACTGCAGCAACTTGTTCCTTAAAGGAGATTGTAGGAAACATGCTGTGTGTCTGTGACTGAGTGCAGAGATTCAATATAGAAGTACAAATTATTATTATTGTTTTTTTTAAATTTTGACAGGAATAATCTTTTTATGCAACGCAGGCATTTTGGATTTTGAGATCAAGACCGGTGAGAAAGATTTGACTTTGCTCTACTCCACTTGTAATTCACTGACTCCTTTTTGTTAATATTTCAAAGTACAAATTTATAAATCATGCACTGCCAATGACCTGACACAACAAACACATGAAAAATACAATTGTGTTACTGTTTTAAATTTCTGTAAGAAAAATCTGATAAGATTATAATACTAAATGATAATGCTAATGTGGTAAATGTTCCAAAATTAAGGTATGTGGCACAAATTGTCAATCCATGGCAAGACTTAAAAAAATATAATTTTCAGCACACTTCTTAGATTTTTATAACCATGCATTATTTTCCTTCCACCCACAATTAGGTATTACTTTATGTTGGTCTATCAAATAAAATCTTAATAGAAATTATTAAAGTTTGTGGTCTTGACAAAACGTGAAAACTATCAAGGGGTACAGACACTTTTCCAAACCACTGTGAATATTGTAAATGAATCCAAACTAGATTTAGTCATATGTGGCTGTCAAACGTCAGTTCTATTCCCAGCCTCAGTAGTACATTTCACACTATACAATAATCTCTAAAATCACAATGCAGAGACAGCTGCTGGAGCACAGTGCTCTGTATGGGGTGCCAAATCCCCCTTCCAGATTGGGCCTTTTTAAAGCTGCAATTTGTAAGCTTCAAGAAACCAGCGCTTTATGACAGACAGCTTGCTGGCACATATGCTACCTCGCACAAAGCTGTTTGCTACTGTATCATCTTCTCCCTAAATGAATGACAATGTGTGTTTGTACTCTTTGTTAAACATTGCTCCACACTGACACGAAAGGGAACGCGTGTGCCAAACAGCCGAACTCCACCTTAAAATGTCTGACTGATTACGACACCTCTTCGAGGGAGCTACGGGCCTAAAGAGGAGTGACCGTGCGACTTTTCCTAAGCACCGAATTTTCACTGAGCTATTACACAAATAAGCCTGATGACAAGGGTGCTTTCTCGATCTGGTCCCCGTTAAGATGTGATTATAGCTTAGAGGTATTTCACCGCTTCAAATCTTACAAACTGCAGCTTTGTCTGAGGGCTTGATGAGGACGAAGGTGTGAAGACGGCAAAGAAGGTTGGGGGGAAAAAAGGTGAAGTTGGAATGGAGCAGTTTGTGTGGTGCATCTTGGTGAGCCCAAAGGAGTAGCGGAGCTTGTGCCTGGTCCTATACGCGGGTAGTAGAGTGTTGGTGAGGCAGGGCATTGTTGCTGTGGCTGGGCACAGGTGTTGACGAAGGGGCCGGGACAGGTGGGTAAGTGTTAAATGGGTGGAGTGGTTGGATGCTGCTGATGGTACTGGGGATCATGGTGATGGTGTTGGCGGTCATCAGTGGCACATCTTCCGGTGCCCGCCTCAGCGCCAGCGTGTAGTCAGGGGGACACACGGGAGGACGAAGAGGTTCCAGGTCACCGTGGAGGGCACGGGAAGGGAGGGGTGTCCCGTGTTCCAGCTCCACCCTCTGCTGCTTCATCTGCAGTGACATCAGCTCCTCCTCCTGACTGAGCGCTAGGTCGTTGTGCGGTGGGGCGCCCACAACTCCCATGCCGACCCCAATGCCCATTGTTGTGCCACGTTGTGGGGAGAGCCGGCGGTGACGCCTCTGCATGAGTTCGTGGCGCTTATCCCGTTTGTAGTAAAGTGCGGCAAAAGCCAGCACGTTCAGGAAAAGAAGTGACGCGCCGACGGCCACTGTCACGCTCAGCTCAGTGGAGTAGTCCCTCGTCTCACTTGGGAAGGGAGTGGGGCGGGGTCTCTCTGAGCTGTCGGGGTCAGGTTCCGACGGGTAGGTGGACACCGGTGGTTTTTGGGGCGAAGAGTTGACGGGAGGAGGCACCTTGCGTCGGCCGGTGCCTCCAGACGGCAGTCGAGTTGTGACTGCGTTTAAGAGTTCTTCGTGCAGGCTGTGAAGATGCGGCACAAGCTCAAGCCAAAAAGCAACCTTGTTGGCACGGTAGTTATCTCTGACGCGTGGCTTCAGGCCAATATGCAAGTACTGCTTATCTTTGGAGCTGAATTTGGTCCAAATCACCTCCTCGAAACGGTTAGGCTTAGTGTGAATGAATGTTGTGTCCTGAGGAACAGGCAGATTAGGATCCCTGGAACAGAAAAAGAAGAGATTCAAGAGTTGTTTTTTGTGTTCGATGACAGTTGCTATCATTCACTGTTTCTAAACAGATGGACGTCCGGTATTAAAACACAGTGCTCTATCAAAGAAGTTCAAATTCATGCCAGTTTTTTTTGGAGGACATTTTGTTTTGCTGTTATGAAATTTGTTGCTTCCTGAGACATGGACGGACTGCAGAAATCACACACTTTTGTAACAGTTAACAAGCTTCTGGTGTTATTCTTGCTGGATATTTGACAACTCTCCTTCACAGAATTGGTAGAGTTCATACAAATTGCATGGTCTTCAGCTTCTTGCCTGGCTTTTCACCTTTGTCAATACATTTTTAACAGTACTGACACATTTGGGTTATTCCATAAGCTCAATGTTAGCCTGATTAAATCAAAAATGTATAAGGGTGCATTCGCACCAGCCCTGTTTAGTCCAGTTTAAGCACATTCTAGTTTGTTTGCCTAGAAATCCGGGAGGTGTGAATGACCCATCAAACTCTGATGCAAACTCTGTTCCCTCATAGTCTTTTATGAACGAACAAAAGAAAAATCAAACCGCTAAAATCTCACGCCACGCCATTTTCGTTTACATTTCACGAAGAGGCAAAATGTGCTTGAGAGGTTTCCGAGTTGCTGCGGTAGATTTAAGCAAATATTAAAACTTGCAGAGTGGTATGCATAGCTTTGACCCAGTGTGACTTCCAGAAAACCCAAAATGAACTAAAACGTTGGCAACCAATTCTTCTATTAGAAAATCGTTTTAGAAAAGGATGTAAGTGGCACAGCTATTCCTCTCTGGAAAAGGAATGGTTAAAACGAACCAGTTAAAAGTTCACAAAGGTGATATTGGATGAAAACGTCTCGCCAGATCTGCCCATCCAGCAAATTGTATGCTAATTAGCATTCTCAAGTCCTCTTTTAGATTAAAGATAGAAAAAAAATCTGTTTTAATATTTTTTATTTGGGCTCAAGACCTGATTGAGAACTAATTAGACACAAAGACATCAATACTTTATAAATCTCTGACTAACGCAGTAAGCTGCAGCAGATCTGATCATGCATGCCTAGTTCTGACAAGAATCTTAACAGAAGCTCCTGATTATGTGTCTGTACATTCATGATGTCATTTGCTGTAGTCCTGCCACACGATTAACTGATTAAAGTGTTACACAAATGAAATGCTCAGAATTTGAACAAGACTTGACTTCAAAGGAAAGTGCCGCAAAGTGTTATCTGCATAATTATGAAGTATTCCAGGAAACAGATGTTCCACGTTTTTTAGGGTATCAAGTACATTGATGCTTGTTCATGTTGGCATGTGTTGCCAAAGTGATTAGAAAGAAACAAACACCATGGGAAAAGTCGACTATAAAAAAAATTTGTGGGAAACATTAATAAATCCAGAGTTAATGCAAAGTGTTTAATCATAAAGAGGTTCTCTTCCTCATGAGATCTGACAGAATATCAGTTTTGCAGCTAAGCTCATCTTCCACCAACATCACACTAGTGTAACACGCAGCACCATTCATAATTATTAGCACCTAAACATATCCATATTTAAAGTGAGAGCAGCAAATAACAAGTTTCAAACAACTGGAACTGCAAACAAAAAGCCTAATGAAGGTTGATGTGTAATCTATCACTAAGCATGTATGAAGACGATGATTAAAACAAAACTGGCTCTTGCAAAGAGTTTAATATTGTGGGTAAAAGGAAAATCCCCAAAGCCAGTGACCTGTGACCAAATCTTCACAGAAACGATTCCTAAACATCTACTCAGTAATTTCATTGCCCTGACTTTTTACACACCTTTACCTGGTGAGTCAATAAGCTATAAATGTGGCATTATGCACTTCAATCTTTCTGCATTTTGGTCCTTTACCTACCCTGTCTTTGCGAAGTTGGTCCAGTAGGTCATGACCACGGCGCTGAGCATTACATCGTTCTTGGAGAAGTTACAGGGGAAAAGATCAGTGGCTCCCACCATGGGAATCCCGAACACATACGGGATCTCGTCTCCATGAGCGGCGTCCGCCCAGTCCGGCCGTGCCTCCGTCTGACAGTGGTGGTGAAACGTGTAGAAGAAGACGGGCGACTGGAACTCTGCGTGAAGCTTGGCTGTGGCGACGGCCGGGGCCACCCACTGGTGGTCTGTGAACAAAGCCAGCAGGGTCTTCCTGCGCATGTCGCTGTTGTCCCTGTCGGCCCAGTCTGTGTACATGAACTTTATGGTCTCCCTTAGGATATCTTTACCTTGGAAAGAAAACAAAATTCAATGTAAGAAATCATTTAATACCAGTGCGTGTGGAAATTTAATACAGCTGTAACATTTGGAGGTAAATAAATAATAATAAGGAAAAGTATCAAATATGCAGTAAATGTATTGATCTTAATTAGCTCGTTAAAGGGTAAGGATTGTGAACAAAACACTGGAAGATTATGGTGAAGTTGCTCGAAAATTGAAACAATAGGGAAGAGAGAACCTTTTTTTTTTTTTAAAAAGTTGGTGGCAGTACAGCGCTGGACTGAAACAAACCACAAAACTTATGAAAACATTTATTTTGCTGACAGGAATAGAGTCAAGACATTTGGGAACCATCCAGCCTATTAAAGGTTAAACACGGTGGTGGATAGTTGACGATTTGAGCTTACTTTACAGAAAATAACTCCTCTGTATTTCCTAACATTAAATGTCAGGCCATCTGTTCCATAGCAAAATTGGGCGATTCAATCCAGAAATGCCATTTTTGACCCAGGTCTTTAACAGCATCAGTCTTTTAACATTGTCGATTGGGGTTAATAAATCCAGCTTCAAGTGTGTGTAACGCCCGTTTAAGGACACTGCTGTTGCTGATCTGATCAGTTTTCTGAAGCACCTCCAAACATCACTTGTTGTTTAAAGCTGCTCTAAAAAATTCAACCCAAAAATACTTTTTATTGGCACTGCGCCAGTTAAACGACTCATTTAACTGAGAGTCAGAGTCTCTGTGAGAATCAAATCTAAATCTGCCATCCATCCATCCATCCATCCATGAGCTGGCATTTTACACACATAACCCTCACTTCAAGACTCGCATTTTTGTTGACGTGTTAATATTGTGGTATGCACAAATTTTTAAAAAAGTGCATTGTGACCAAACGAAACAAAGAAACTGCCTTCTTAGGAAGAAAAATTGTAGAGATCAATTAAAATACTTGGATACTTAGTCAGCAGAATAAGCATCAGCCCTAGAAAAAGTTAACAAAAGGACAATGATCTCAAGGACTAAAGCAAATCTCCTGCAGAATATCTGAAAAAGAACATTAAATATGACAAGTTTTTTATAGACCTTCTCTGCATTTTGATTCCAATATTTGCTGTAATTGGAAACTATGAAAAAACTGCAGAAGAGGAAAAGATACGGATAGCAGCGTGGGACTAGTTAGCCATGATAAGATAAGAGAGTTTGTGATCTGACCATCAGGGTATCCATACAGATTGTCCACGAAGTTTGAAATTGTGTAGTCAAACGAAGCTGCAGAGATCCCATCTTCCCCTTCACTGTCATCCACAAACTTCAGGCCTTCTCCCTGGTTGACGCCCAGCAGTATGTCATAGTTGAGGAACTCGCCCTGAAGAACACACGTCAGGACAGGACAGTAATCTAAACACACCGATTGTTAAAGGAATGACAAGAATCTGCCACGGTTCTGTAGAATCTTTCCAGATATTAGGAAGCCATCGTCAACCTGCTGCATGAGGATCTCCGGGTCGTCCGGAACCACGTCCCCGTCCACCACAGGTCCGAAAGCGATGTGGTAGCGGGCGGGCTGAATGTCTTGGTCCACCAGCTCCCGGAAACTCTTCCGCCGCAGACAGTCCACCAGCTCTGCCATGTCCCCCAGGGTGCAGCCCACCTTCTTGGCCAGAATCTTGGTGTAGGTCAGAGGTCGGTAGTTGACCGACCAGCTGGAGATGGCTGAGCCGCTCTGAGCGATGGCCCTCTGGAACAGGCCTGCACAAAGCAAAACCACAGATTAATACACATGCAACATGTATGCTCTCCTGAGAAGCATTTTTTTCCCCTTCCTGTTGTTCGGCAACTAAGGAGGCCTTTAATTTAAGGCCTTCTAGTGTGAGTGCTTTAAATAATGCACATCCTGGAGAAGGCACAATTGAAGACTATAATGTACAAAGCGGGTTGAGAAGCTTAACATGCTGCTTTTAACAGCTGGAGAAGATCATTATGAACATTAGTGAGAAAAAAAATGGAGTGTTTTCCATTACATAGAGCAAGAGTCGGCAGCGAGAAAAACAGTGACGAACTCCGTACCCAGCTGTGGGCTGGTTGGATGAAGCGAGAAAGACTGAAAGGAAGCGAGAACTCCTCGCACTGTTGCACCGATGCACTGTTATGTAAAAAGACTTGCTGTCCCTCTGTTTTATCTGCAGATTCTGTCATTAATAATTAAGCCCCCCCACCCCACCCTCATATTCTGCATGTGCCCCACCCCCGCTCCTCTCCCTGTGAAATCAATTAAGAGAGCCTCTCAGCTGCAGCTCCTTTATCTCGTCTCTACTCTGCAAACACGTAACAAGTTCTGCACTTCTTAAAAACAAAAAAAAAAAGAAGAGAAAAACTCTTTGCCGCACTCTGCACTGTTACAGCTGACGTTCAAACCAGCAAATTCATGCGGTACTCCTTTCATTTGTTTGTGCAAAGCAAGAACTGTAAAAACTAGCGCTGCTGTTTTCCGAAACTACGCAGGTTTAAGGTAAATTATCACTGACATTTTGACATGAAAACACAAACTTGAGCTCGCAAAAGTGTGCCTATGCGAACGCTCACAGAAGATTTCCAGGAACAGCTTTCATCTTTACTGAATTTGATCAGGATTTTTTGTGACAGACGAAGAAAGTAATCCATACTTGTAAAGTAAAAACAAAGATAACTGTCAGTTTGACATAACTAAAAGAAATGCTACATTCATTGATATTCAGCCCTCTTTTACTCTGATTCCACTCAATAAAATTAGGGAAATAACTCACTGCTGTAACTTTACAGACCACAGATCTAAAGTTTTACATGTTATGTGACAGCAAAGATGTGGAAGGCTTTTATGGGGAGAAAAACAACAATGTACATCATCCTGAACATGCCATCCTTACTGTAAGACCAGATGGTGGCAGCATCATGCTGTAGGAAGGCCTTTTTTTAAAGGAGGCTGGTCAAAGTTGATGGGAAGATAAATGGAGTTAAATACAAGGCAAAACAAAAAACTAGTTAGAAGCAGCTAAAGACATGAGATTGCAGTAAATTTTCACAATCCTAAACAACCAGAGCTACAATCGAATGGTTTAGATCAAAGCATGGGTGAAAACATTTTTTTAAGCATTTCTTCCCTCTTGATCGCACAGAGGACTCGCTTCTTTTTGCAGATAAATTTTATTAATCTGTCCTGGGTCACTGAGTCAGTGTGAAGGTTAACAGTAAAGTAATAATCTGAAAGTTTAGAGCACCATTCTCTCTCTCTCTCTCTCTCTCTCTCTTTCTCTCCTCTCAGCTCCAGTAAACACTGTCACATGAGAGGATTAGTGGACAAACATCTGGTGGGTGTTTTAGAGATGAGAAGCTGTCAGTTTCATTCCATAAATTTCATTTATCCACTTCAAGAGTAAAAATTTACTCAACAAAACCCAGTTTTATAGTTTATTTTATTGTCAGTTTACAGACAAGTAATAGCAAGGAGAGAAATGATGACTTTAGTTTGCGACAGCCGGCTCACGTGGCAGACTTTTCTGAATAACACAACTCAAAGTGGACCAAGCGCTAGCAAGAAGGTCTTTCTTGTGTCATCCTTAATTTCTTTATATTTTGCTTCAAATTCCTTGTAATTTTTTAAACTTTTTTTTGTAAAGTTTGTCTTTTTGAATGGACTTATTCCTCAACTTGGAACCATATAGTGCAAAAATGACAGGTTTCGCTTTTCAACTTTTGGTTGGGAATAAATAGCTTTAGACAGTCTGAGCTGCAACTTTCTATAACAATAATACATAAAATATATTGTGGAGGAGAAGCAGTTACCAATAACCAAGCTGAACGACCTTCATCCTAAGTGATACAAGGATGCTGTGTTGAATATGGGCTGAAACCCAAAGTACCAATGAAACTAGTGTATACTCCGACCTTTCATCTGACAATAAAAGTTTAGATGTTACATGTTTTATGGGTTACCAAGGAGATTGAACGTAATTTGTTGGACAGACATTGCTGACCAAGTAATTTCCTGCAGCTGTTACAGACACTTCTCCCCTCTTTGGGTATCTGATTATCTAATAACTCAAAGGAAGATTGTGCTTCATCAGTTTATGAAATGAGAAACTTTATTTCAGTCCGTCATGTACTGTATATCTACTAAACTTCTGTTTTATTGGCCAATAAAGCACAGTCATTTAAAGAATTTGACTTGAGTCCTGCACTCTCAGTGTGCAGAGTATTAAACAGCTTTGAAAAAAAATAAAAAATTAAGACCACTGCAAAAATTTCTTAAAAATTGTATAACCGTTGCGCCCCAGAGTCTGTTGAAATCCAATACAAACACACATCATTCCCCTTATTGAGCCCAACAGCAATCCGTCTTATTCAACCAAATACTCTGAAAGCTATTTTATCTCCAAAAACATTGCTTTTTTAATTATTTAGCTCACATGTGTCAAACTCAAGGCCTGGGGGCCAAATCTGGCCTGCCGTAGCTTTTTATGTGGCTTTCTAAACCATCAATAATTCCCTGCAGTTTTTCACAAATCTGCAAAATTCACACAAAATCAACAGATCCCCATAATTTTTTTTGTGATTTCACCGTTTCTCCCCCCCCTCAAATTTGGCCAAAGACATTGTGTTTAAGTGACTGATCCCTTAGTCTTATTTGATGTGAAGTTATAGTCTGTGACCAATACAGCGATTTATAAAAAGTGGATGCATTTTTTGATTGTTTTTTTAATCAATGTGAAAAGATGTTGAATATTGTCTCATTTTAAGAAGCACTTATGGAATGCTAAAACAGCTATTTATTAATATTTTTAGCAATTTAATGGGTTTTATCAGTACATTCTGGCACAACCGGCCCTTTAAGAACATTCAGATTTTTGATACGGCCCAAAATAAAAATTAGTTTGACACTCCTGATTTAGATCATTAGTGATACATTGCAAATATGTGATTCCATTAAAAATATTTGTGTTGTTTGGATTTGGGAGAAATGTTGTACTTTATAGAGATACCCACAAAATGTTCTTTAAAAGTAAAATCAAAGCGTTTTAGATGAAATATGAAATTACTTCTTATCTTTAAAATTATTATAAGAAAGCCTGTCTACTTTGAAGCAACTAAAAAATTTTTTTTTACCAAATGCGACTTGGACTAAGTGATTCTTTTGAGTCAACTCATAAAAGTTTCAGATTTTGGCTTCAAAAACCTCATGTGTCTGTTTGTTATAGAAGAGATAAAAGCAGAACTCCTGAGTGTAAACGCCCCATCACGCAGCACTCGGGAGCAACAGAGACGGCTTAAGGCTGTTTTGGTCCACAGTCGAACTTAGTCACGTTGAGCCGACATGGATATCGCTTTATTCAGCTGCGTTACGTTTTCAGATAAATATTTATTAGGCAGCATATATGACAAAAACTCCCAGAGAATCTTCAGGCTGCGCAGAATCTGCTTGGAGATTAAAGGGAAACACGACATCTGAGTCATGCCATGGGTCACTGCATTCAGAGCTTGTTTGGGTTCAGGATGAACAAAGTGTTTCAAAGAATAGATTCATTCAGAATATGTGTCAGCAAACTGAATTTAAAGGAAGTAAATGCTATTTTTCCTATTTGCTCTACGGGAAGTAATCACAGTGATAATCTTAACTAGATATCTGTCTCTCTTGTGTTTCCTTCTCATGCTATGTGGCTATGGTGGCTGCATGTGTGTGTGTTTATGTGTGTGAGCTTATGACTTCCTTACTAAGAGAGCAGAGCTCTAGCTTTTCCTCCACGGAATAAAACACATCTTTCTAAATGTCGCCCACTAACAAATGGATGAGATTGAACTGCAGATTGGTCTGCTTAATCTGAAAAGGGGAGAACCTTAGCTGTTCAGCAAAACTTGAAAATAATTTTTAGATATCTTAGATGCTTATAATAATAATAATTAAAAAAAAACAACTAAAGTTTATACCTGTTGATCGTTTTCATGTGCAGATTTCACTGACTAGACCAATACAGAATGATGCATAATTTCAACTTTGTTGAGCAAATAAAAAACCCCTGAAACAAGCGAGGTTTGAACTTACAGGACAAATTGCTGCCTCCTGATCACTGCCTTTCTCACAGGGCTTTGTTTAATCACTGGAATATTTAAAGAGCGTCACAAAACTGCAAACCAACAAAGACATGGTCATCTATCTAAGCTAACTAGCTGGGAAAGTAGGGGAGGAAGCAGCGAAGAGGCCGATGGTAACTTTGGAGAGCTGCAGAAATCAGGCGGGAAAGCCTGTTGCAAGGACAACTTTCAATCACACACTCCACAAAGCTAGCTTTTATGGATGAGTACGAGTGAGAGAATCTTCTATTTGCAGTTTATCACGGGCCATCAAAAGGACACGGCGAACATGTGCTAAAAGGTGCCCTTCTCGGATGTGACCAAAGAGAACTGCACAAGGCAGAAAACTAGCTACACATCACCCTGCGTGTCATTTTATTTTTATTGCATTATTCAGCTTCCCTGTTTTCTCTCTGTGCACTTCTTGTCTTTAACTTCTTGTTCTTGTTTGGTGTCCTTGAGTGTCTACAAAGGCGCCTAAAAATAAAATGAGTTATTATTAACACATCAAAGCGGTCCGGTCTATGTCTAGGCCTAAATTAATTTGAGAGTCTGTGGCGAGATTTGAACACTGACCGTACATCTGCGCAATCTGACTGATCTTTGGGCTATTAGTCGAAAAGATGAGCTGACGAAACGTTCAGTTTGTGAACGTGCAAAGCTGGGAGAGACATACACCCAAAAATACCTCCAGCTGTCACTGCAGCAAAAAAAAAAAGAAAAAAAAAAGGTTTGACACAGGAGTGGTGGGGCTGAAAATAAAACACTATCCAGGCAAAATCACATCCATTTTTTTCCATTGACAAATATGTTGATCGGTTGTACGCCGGGCGTTAAATAAAACAATTACGACACCCAGAAACGAAACCCTCTTCCAAAACGCTAATGTCCTTTGACAAGCAGCATGGCCGTGATGCTAAAAGAAATTTACCCTCAGAATGATGGGACAGGATGAGAAGGTTTACACAGGCAGCACCGGCTCCGGAGCCAAAGATCGTGATTCTCTCTGGGTCTCCTCCAAAGTGCTCAATGTTTTCATTGAGCCAACGCAGAGCTTGGATCTGGTCCAACAAACCATAGTTCCCCTTAGCAGATTGGTCCCCCGTGCTCAGAAATCCTGCAGGGTAAACAAGAAGAAACAGAGACAGAAAACGCAGGTTATGCGTGAATGGAGGAGTGTGTTGGAAATTCAGTCACACAAGTTAGACAAATTTTGTATTATCTATTTATTTTCTGAATGATCCCACACAAGCAGGAGGCTGCGCCTGTCATTTTCTCGGACAACACCACCCCTGCCTCTCTGAAGAGACTTCACACAAAAAACCTTGCAAAATTACCAAATTTCTCTGAAAACACGACACAGTTTGAAATAAAAAATAGATATATTAGCAGTGAGGGGAGGAGAGAAACAGAAGGCGTGTTTCACCTTCTTCCTGGGCACACATTTACGCAGCAGGTGCACACCCACAAGAAGAGAAAAATAAACCCAACATAATGAGAGCCGTGCACACAAACAGAATGCCTCGTTCTTTTCCAGAGTACATTACAGTACTTTGCATGGGTTCAAAGTGATTTTGCTCATGCAGTGACAAATGTGCCGTTTTTTTTTGTTTTTTTTTCTTTTTTCCAAAGCCTATTACTATTTTATGACAGTAACACATGGAAAATGATTTCTCCAAACTGGATGCGAATTCTCCTCAGAGCGGTAGCGGCAATAATGAGAAAATACCATGTTTGATTTGGCCACTTCCTGTCCTGGCAGTTGCTGATGAGTATATTAATTGTGCCACTTCCTGTGAGGGTCTTCGGTCTCACAGCATTGACCATGACTGATGCCAGGGGCAAGCGAAGTGACACAAGATTTTAGCTTCGATTTGGATCTAATATCTCATCACAAATAGCACGGCGAGTCCTCATCTTCATTATGTGCGGCAAGAGTAATCTGGTCATAATTTAAGGGGTAATATGAATTTATGTCAATTCAGTCAGTGGCCTTGGGTGCATGGCTAATGATGTCCCAACGGTTTTCGTCCTGCCAAAGGCTTACTGTGATAGCTCTTCTTACTCAGCACTTCCACTACAATGTTAACAGAATTATCAATCGGAATACATTTACGTCTTTTTTTTTTTTAATGTTGTTGTTGTTTGCATGCATTAGTTATTGTTAAAACATGGAGGACTTAACAAATATAATTTATCAACGTTCCTTATTCATAAAACCGTGATCAACTGTGAGTCAAGAAATCACTCTAATAGTAACGGCCAAAAAACACAAATTGGGCCAAAACATAAAAACAAAAATAAAAAGTAACATGATCAAAAGCAATTAAAAAACAGATGAGGAAATTGAACAGCCTGTTCTAAATTTGGTATAAAATTCTCTTTCATAGGTGTCCATCCTTCTATCTCTGACAAAAAACTAACAGAATTTTAGAGAAAACAGACAGATCAGCATCAGAACCTGGATATATATATATATATATATATATATATATATATATATATATATATATTAACACAGGTTCAAATTCATCACATGCTCTACAACAGAATACCCATCAGTCATCGATTTTTGATGATCACCCCTAAAATGAATTGAGTTAGACGCAGCAGGAAAATGATCCAAAGCATGACAGCAACTCCACCTCTCAACGGCTCCAAAAAGTGTTTTGGACAGGTCTAGTCAAAGCCCAGACATAAATCTGATTGAGATGCTCTGGCAATACCTTACATAGGCCGTTTGGACAACCTTTTCCACTTGATTAGAGAAATCATCAAAAACAATTACCTGTTATAAATCAGCATGACATAATAAAGTCAAGTTATGCACCATTTGCAGTTTTACTAACACACAGAATTATACTGTGTGTCCGGTGTTTGTCCCTGTTGAAGGCAGCTACATAACATTTAGAGTGTTTAAAACCTGAAAATGCCATGATCCATGGAGCGCAACGACTTATTTGCAGATGAATTTCAGCGTCTTGGAAGATTCACTGAGTTAAAAAATATAATAAATGAAAATCTCATTTAAATTTATTGGCAAACTTTAATTATATGAACAAATGTTATTCTCACAGCCTGCCTGAGCTAATTTTTGGGGTTCTCAGTGTGGTTTCCAGGACTCAGGGGTAAATTTAAACTCCTTTTTATGAATCATATAACTGTCTTAAAAACTGTTTTTGTATATTTAAGGCAGTTTAATGAAAGCACATTGATTATCAGACACTACGCTTGACGCTGTAGGAAGAAGGCTGATATCATCGCTTCCATTTTTAAAGAGATGAAAACATAATTGATTTATAAGCCAACAGCAGACTCCGGTGCCATGAGCAGGATGCCAAAAATACATAGTTGCTTAACGTGTAAAAAAAAACAACAAAAAAAATCTAAAAAACAGGACCCATGAGTCAGAGCTGTATAAATATAAGAGCATGCACATGTGTGGGAGTGTGCAAAACTGACAACAATTATAAATACAGTGTTTCTTTGACACTGACCGGTCGGTTTTGGCTTGATCTCTGCCTCATCCTAGGGGTGTCAGTTTTTTACTTGCTCCATTTTATGAATTAAATCAAATCAGAAATATTTGTTCCTGGCAAAAATACACCTAAAGTTTCCTTTATGTTTAATAGTCTAACTGTTGGTGCTTTTGTGCTGCTGGCCACCTAGTTAGACAAGCAAGTCTTCAGCCTTAGAAACTGTGGTTTGTGTGTTAGGTAGTAATCGATCTAGCAGACATTACCGTTGAGGTCTCCCCAGACGCCTTCTGGATTTTCTGACAAAGAAAATCAGGCTGACTTGTGTTAAACGCGCTGGAGAAATCAGAGAATATGATGCTTCCTTTGTCCAGAGGATGGCTGGTTTTTGAAAAATATGAATGACGGCGTCTTCAACTCTAAGTCAATAGCAATAAGAAAAATGTTTATGTCTAATTACTCAAACACAAGTCTCATTCACGATGTGGAACGTCAGGCAACAAGTGGATGATGACGAAGATGACGGGTGAGTTTTCCAATTGTCCAACTGGTTTAATGGAAGACCATTTTTAGTACACGCAAACTTCTGACTTCAAAGAAAACTTTTTAAGATATATATCTCTCTATTCTAGCATTTAGCAAAGAGAATAGAATAAACAACTCGTTTCTAAGATGCATATACACTTCTGTCTGCGCTCAGAGTGTTTTATTAAATGTAACGCCAGTTACGACTCGGTTTAAAAACCCTAAATAACACATAAAGAAAAATAAAAATTACAAGCCTCTTCCCTAGTGCAGTTTTCTTGTTTGGGAATTAGGGATGACACAGATAGCTCAAGTGACTGAATTAAACAGTATGTTCTAAAGGGCAGTTGAAAAAAAAAAAGTAGGACAGCAGCAAAGTACAGTACACAGGCACAGATGGTTCAATCAGCATGCTTGAATGACAAAGGAAGAGCAGCAGGAAGTGGGTTTTATTATTAATGATTATTGTAAGTGATGATAATGATCACAAAAGCAGCAGTGATGATGGTGGGAATGTTTAGTCCTGATGGACGAAACATTTTATTTCTTCTTTTTTTTCCCCTCTCCCCATTTCAGTTTCGCATTTTAACCCTGAACAAGTTTAATTAATCTGGTCACATATGAATCAAATAAATAAATTGCTTTCAAAGTCCTTTACATTTTCATTTTCAAGATATAAAAAGTGTTCTTTTAATATCTTGCAAATTTGCTAAGAAGAAAATCTGCAGTGATTCAGCAATGTCCTCAACCAAAATGATAGTGAGGCAGCGATCAGAAAGAAAAAAAAACAAAACAAACAAAGCATGATTAAATTGGGATGAGGAGATAATAGCACTACCTAATTCATGAAAAACCACAGCTGCTTCCAGCTTCCACAAAGCCCTGCGTAGTGTTGAATAGGCTGTTAAAAATAGAAATCTCTCCTTACTTCCGATCATATCACCGTTGCTGCTGGGACATAAGGAGCAATCCACGCAATTAAGATATTGTTTACACTCTCCTACTCTACCGAGTCGTTGTCAGATCCCAGCGATTGTCTGGCTTGACTCTGACCTGGTCGTGCATCAGCGCCGACCCCTGCTACTTATCAAAGCCACGAGCAATGCGAGCGTCTGCTGCCCAGTCGAGTGCTGAGCAGCATGCCATAGTTGCCTGGCAACTGTCCAGGGCTTCTGGCAAAATTATATGGACAGACACTCACAAAAGCACTTGCATACACATATCCGAGCGCTTCCTCGCTCAAGTACACAGCAGCTGCATGAACTCAGAGGGTAATGTCAGAGCTAGCTACTGAGTCTGGAGTCTGTTAGCTAACACTCCAGACTTAGCTAAGACTCCAGCGTTAGCTTGTTAGCTAAAAGAGCTAACAGAGTTAGCTAGCAGCTGGTCAGAGTTAGCTAACAAGTTAGCTTATTAGCTGTAGCTAACACCGCTTGCTTCGTTTTACGTGTTTGGTTTATCTTCAGTGGGTGCTCCCCTCGCCACCACCGTTTTCTTCCCTCTTTCTCTTACAATAAGTTTTCTTTCTGAACCCACCCCACCCCCTACTGCTGAGCTGGTCTTCCTCCTGACTTTAGCGCTGAGAGCAGCAGTTTGTGAGGCTGAGCTCATGCATATTCAACTCTTGCTTTAGGTAAGAGCAAAGGAACCGTGTGAGAAGAGTCATCAGCCTTTAAGTAAAGACACAGGTTGAGGAAAAAGTGATGAATCTCTGTGGGAACACAGGAGTAGTGAGCAAGTGAAGGAGGGAATTTTAAACCTGGGATGTTTACCAAAATGATGTGATAATTCTGAGCCAAAAGAGTTTTATGACGTTATGGCACTTGGAGCAAAAACAACTATTCCAAGTGCGGGCAGTGTAAGACATAATCTTTATAATTCCACACATAATGTTCAGAAGACGCTTATTTTGAGTTTAGTAAACTAAGCAAAAATACAAGAAAATTTAAATTGGAACATTTTTTGATTCTGGTCATAGATGATTTTCTGTTTTACTGGCACTCACCTATGGATAGAAATAAACTTGTGGATAGTGCTGAGAAACGAGATATTTTCTACCTGTTGCTCGTTGTTATCTCTTCTCCCCAGATCCATTATTAAACTAATATTTACAAAAGTAGAAATAGTTACAAAAGGAGTCACTTAACCTAAACAGGAGATCAATGTTAGCAGGTCAATTCTTTTCCAGGCTACTTTTGATTTGGAAATGATTTTGGCAGACGTTTGTTAAGGTATGAAGCTTCTTATTTCACAGGTAAAAGCAACAGAGATTCCTAATTACAGTTAGCAATGCTAACCTATCATGCTAAATGCTAATATAAAAACTGCAGAGCTGCAGAGCAGAGGACAGCTCACTTCCAAAACATGGCATAATGTCGCCTTTGCTCCAAATATCAATGACTGATCAAGTAGTCCAGTCCTGTTACAGTATCTATTCTGAATGTGACCAGTAGAGAGTGAAATATATATTTTGTGGTGTCTGGTAAATGGGCTAATATTATTAATAAAGTACAGTGTTTAAACGTCATATTGGAAATGAACAAATTGGTCCATCTTGTTAAATTTATTTGGGCTTTTATAGAGTAACATAAGTATAAGAAGTTGACAGTAATTGTTTATCTGCTTGGATATACTGTAGATACAGTGAACTGAAATGATAACCTACCTAATAATACACATCAGCATATGTAAAAGTACAGGGATACATTTGGTAATTTTGGTTTTTGTTTGTTTTTTTGAGGGGGGGGACATGAGGTGTCATAAAAATGCAGCTCTACATGACTCCTTAGAATATTTGATACGCCACATTGAATGGTCCATAATAACCAGATTTATTCACTAAATCCTCAGAGTAGAGCGGATTAAATCTGTTGAGGAATGAAAAAAAAAAGATAAAATGAGAAATTAAATGGGAAAATTAATTAAAAAAATTACAGTGACGAGCACAGTACAATAATATGTTTATGTTGTTTTTCTTCTGTCTTCGATATATATTTATCTGAAATAAACATGCTTATTCTTTTATGATTCCTACGTTGCTGCACATTTTTATAGTTGCGATGATTCCAAGATGTATTTTCACTGCCACATTTCCCACTGACTTCTATCTTCTTTCAAAAACGAATTCATTTATTCCTCTTCATATTCATACATTTATTCCCCCCCCCCTCTCCCTCGCCCTCTCTCTCTCTCTCTCTCTCTCTGTGTGACAGATTTATTCTCTTTCGTGGCGCCGCCGTGATTCTGGAGTCTTAATCGTGAGCCTCGGAGATGCGGAACTGTCATTCAGCCGCTCTCAGAGACATCTGCAGAGTAATCTGAACGGAGCACCTGCCTTTTGGTCACTGAAAACTGTCTGCACAGGACAGTGTGGAAGCAGCGGAGGGGAGGGGCTGGTGTGGAGTCCAGGGAAATGAAGGATTAAAAAAAAAAAAAAAAAAAATCCACGGACATAAAACAGGTATTAAAGGGGATATTGCCTTAAGCTATTATCAGATACTGACTGACAGAGGTGAAAGGAACATGATGGACACGTTATAATTTTCCCGTGACATCACAGATGTGATCAGAGGCTTCAAAATTCTTCTTCTTTTTTTTTTTTAAGGGCGATTAAAATGTGCACATGAAGGTGAAACAGAAGCTCGGGTGAAGATTTTGTAAAAAGTCAAAGAAGAAGTAACGTATATGACTCCAGAACACATGCAAAAAAAATAAAAAAATGAGGGAGTATTCATGATATCTACATGTAGCATTGTTGGAGTGTTATAGAGAAAATCTACCACTTTAAGTCTCAGTGAAGCTTAAGGTTCAGTCAGAAGACCAGCTGATAGATTTATTTCAATTATGCATAGCAAACTATGACCAGGAATGCCGGGAAATAAGATTACTTTTACCACATACCTCTACGCCATATGTGTAGAAAATTGGGAACATGACTAAGTGCAGTGAGAAAATTATTTTGGCCCTTACGTATTCATTGTGGAGAATGGCTGTGTAAATGGCGCAGAAGTCAATGACTTTTGACCTTATACTCCCTTAGATTGAGCTCCTGCTTTTTGAGATTTTTTTTACCTACTTTTTTTATTTTAGACAGCTTCTATTTAAGTGATTTCTTAACTCAACATGTCTTCTTGTAACCAGGCCTCGGCCTGTCTGGTACAATAAAATTCTAATTTTTTTAAATTATTTTTTTGACAAAATTTCAGATGTTTTCACATAACTATATCTGTTCTTTCAAAAGCTCTAGTTCAATAAAGATTGGTGGCATTCTAGAAACATGACAAACAAACAAAAAAAGCAAATCCAAGGTTTGTAATCAGCTTTAAAAACCTTGGATGTAGCTTTAATAATACACTATTTAGTTAACTTTGAAGGTAAACATGTACTTATGGTTGATGCCTGCCACACATTTCTAATGTTATGCTCCACACTTGCTTTAAATACTGAATATATTCATAAGAAGCATATTTTTTCTGAAAATGCTAACCCACAATAAGCGATTCTAACATTCTTAATCTCAACATCATTCTCAAGTGCTCCATGTCTTCATGTAAAGACCTGCCTTTGTTATGAATCCCAGTAGGTTTGATTTTCTCTCTTGCTCTTCTTCTCTCTCTCTAATTTAACCCACATATTTCTCTCTTCACAGCTCTTTTTCTCCCCTAAGGGACATGTGCTGCACATTTTCAAAGCTTTGAATCATAATATAATAATATGCTTAACTGTGGCTGACGTCTGTGGGTAAGGAGAAAGATATAACTTCCTGCCATGCTGATGCACTATTAAACCGTTTGCCTTCACTGGCTCATTGAATACCATTAAATCCCTTCTCCTGGTGGCACATTTCACCCTTCAACCCACAACGATGTTTTTTTTTTTTTACTCTTAACACCCACTTTCTTTCTTGTGATATTTGGGTGCGGGGAGACGTGTTGTTAAATTATTCCATGCAAAGTCGATGGATTTATGCATTGTTTCACACTTTATCCACGTCATATATTTATTTATTTTTTCTCCTATAGTTACGCACATATCTGTAGCAAATGTAGGCATGTTGTAGAACCGAAGAAAATAAACTACTGAGATCCAGTTAGCTATCTAGTATTTAGCTTAATCTTTAAGACCGGAAGCAGATTTCAGACTGTTCCTGTGAATTTAGGCGTCAGAGCAGCTAAGTGATATTTCATGGGCGGTATAGAGTAACATTAAAGTCTCTGACTCACTGATAACTAATGCCATCCACTTTTCAGCCTTATCAAAACTCCTACTACAGCAACCTACTTTGATAATTGTCAGTTTTAGACAGAAAATCAGGTGAAAACCAGTTTACTTTATTGAGTTATACAAATAATTTAAAATCTTTATGACAAAATTGTACACAATAACTCTCTTATGGCTTATGGATCTATTCACAGATTTTCACTCAAACAGATTTTGGTGCACCTAGATGTGCTTTTAATTCATTAATTCAACCTAAGTGATTAAATTATTTAAGACAATAACTGTTTTAAATAAAGAGTGTCTTGATCTTGTTGCTGAGAATAGACTATTTTTTTCCAGATTTTTTTTTTTTAGTTGAACTCAGAAACATTTGTAAACTGGATGCTTTTTTTGCACAAAATCCTTTTTACATTTTAGAGCTACAGCAAATAGTTGTTTCTTTTTTTTTTTTGTGATTTTAGTTTTTAAAATAAACGTTCTTTTGGCTACTTTTAACTTGGCTGATTTTGATCCACGAGACACAAGGATTTGATAGTCAGATATGTCAACTTTAAATAAAAACTGGTAATTTCTTTTGTCTATAATTATTATGTTAATTTCTTGATGCCAGTCATTATCGCATCGGCATTTCACAGAGTATGGCTCGTCAGAAACAGGACACAGGAAGCGCGAGGGATTTTAGTCAAATCTATTCTTGGAGCCAGAGTGGGCAACCATTAAACTTTATAGACTGAAGACTGAAAGTGCCTATGGATACAATAAAGATATCATTAAGGACAATGGATATAAAGCCAGGTCAATCAAATGAAGGTCTGTATCATTGCATCAGTCTTTAACTTTGCAAAGACATTGTTCGATGTAATGTCTGTCTGTCTGTCTGTAAGCAAAAGCAGAGAGAAAAAAGGCAACTCTTTTACAAACACTTGCATTGATCCGTGAAAGATCCAAACTGTACCAAGTTAGAATTCTAAGACTAGTTCGTCTTTATGAACAGTTTATTATTTAACTGGATTAAAAAGAAATTAAAAATGGTTGCTATTAAAAATGAAAAATACAATTTTATAATTGTTTAAATCCAACTTTATTCACTGGCTTATATTTCTAAACTCATTAGTCAAACAGGCTGGAACAGGGGGGTCCAAACTCAGAATGTTGTGCAGTGTGTGACCGTAATATAAAATGATGCAACACAAAGCAAAGAATCCTGGTAATTGGTTGGTGAGTTGGATGGAGCAAACAATGTGAGATTGCAGAAAAAAAAAGAATTTGGAAAATATAAAAATCAAACAAATGAAGCTAATTACCAATCTCCTTGAAAATGAACAGTGACAATTTCCCCAAGAAGCAAATCATGCAACCAGCACCCCTCCTGACCCCACTAGGGACAAGGGTGTTAGAAAATGCATGGATGGATGGTAAATCATGTACAGTATTACTGTCTCTGTTTTAACTCCTTTCTTCATTTTGCAGTGCATTTTATATATTTTGTCTATTCCTGTGTATAAAGAAATATGGATTTTGTTGGTTAAAGCACTAACGTTGATCAACTTTAAGTTAGAATTCAATGCAAAGTTTTGGTACTCATTCTTCATAAAAGAAAAATAATTGTTTTTAAAAGGTTAAGCTGATTTAATAGGAGGGATTTTTTTCTTTACAAATTATCCCAGACTTTTGGGCATGTCTGGAAATCACATCTGGACTTTTGAACAGAAAGTTTAAGAACTCTGTAACCGAGACTAATTAACAGCGCCCGTTTAATGAATATAAACACCTTCGGGACTTTTAAAAAGCTTTTTTCGGTGGGCTTGTTAGGTTTAGGGGTTTTATACGTAAAGTAAATTTCCTGATAAGTATTCACTTGTCAGAACAATAACCAAATAACCATGGCTTTAATTTTTCCGCGAGCCATGCAAGTTTTAGTTGTTTACCATCATGAAAATTAGCTTCAAATAGAGAACTTGCCTACTTACTTTCAAGTAAGCTGAATTTTGAAAATAAATAAATAAATAAATAAATAAATAAATAAATAAATAAATAAAAATAAATAAATAAATAAAGTAAAGCGAAATGTTTCCAGAAGACGCGTTTCATCTCTCTTCCCGAGGTTAAAAATGTTCCCGGAGCCAAACGATGGTGGTGGGCCTTTCCCCAGAGTTCATTAATTAGTTAATTAGTTAATTAGTCTGAGCAGATGGCTGTGCTGCACAAATCAGGGTTCTCCGTGAGCCTGGAGCGGGAAGAAGGTAGGAGAAGGTGAGGCGAGAAGAACTTCTTAAACCACAACAGTCTCCAAAAGCTCCGGGGCCTCGGCTGTGTGCAGCAGACATTTTCTTCGCTTTCCACCCATTTTATCACTTTACCGCTCAATGTATCATAAATTGATGAGAAAATCCTTTAGAGGTGATCATTTGTTAAACACATATGTGTGGTTGGGTCGCGGGTGACAGCACAAAGCACTAAAGCCGTATAGATGGGAGCCTCGGTCCCACCGCATGGAGCATTTATTCCAATGAATACTTTGCTTCGCTGCAGATTTAAAAAGCATTTCTGTAGGTTTATTTTTAGCCTGCCCCCGTCTCTCCCCTTCTGTTTCCTCTTCCCTCACTGTCTCTCTATGATTCTCCCTCGCTCATCCGTCTCTATTCCCCGCTCTCCCTTCTTCCCTTTTACCCCTGACTCTCTATCACTCCCTTAAAGGTGCAGGCGTCGCATACAGCGAGCCTGGCATGTGTAAGCTCCTGCGAGTGTAAGTACAGGATAATACTAAAGATTAGGACATAAAACCATTAAGATTTTGTGTACCTCTGTTTCTCACTTTGACTCAAATGAACAGTGTCAGAGAGGAGGGATATTAAAAATTCAGATGGATGGTGCATTATTCATGTGTGTGTTTTACGCGCGGCACGCAACTAATTACGGTGCACACACACACATACATGCTGCTGCTGCGTTGCACATTTAGCAATTGACATGTACAGAGGCCAACATGCGTGCCTATGCAACACACACTCACTAGGATAATCGCCTTAGTACAGTAACCCATTTAAAGCATATCTGAGAGTGTGAGTGAGAGGGGGAGAGCTCGCAGTCGCCCACATATCGAAATTTTTAACAATCTTTACAGAATCGAGGACACTGCTTCATCCCTCATAATAACTAGACCGGATCTATATCCACCTCTGTATTTCTGTGCCTTGTCTCAGTTTCGATGGTCTTCCCAGGATCTTCAGGGTTGCTAACTTTAAAATGCCTGAGTGCACCTTAAAGAGCTCAGGAATGAATCACAGCCCAGGTGTCAGAGTAAGTCTGTCACATTTACACCCTGGACACAAGGTCAAGGTCCTTGCGACTCGAGCAAACGAAGAGATCGCCTCAGAGTTTTCCACTTAGCTGGTGCTTCATTAGGTATGCCTGGGCAGTTGCTTGGTTGAAAGAAACATCAACCAAGCCAATCGCATGACAGCAACTCGATGCATTTAGGCATCTGGAGATGACTTGCTAAGTTCAAACTATAATTGGGAATGATTAAGAAAGGCGATGTTGACTTTGAACGTGGCAGACCAGCTCTGAGCTCTCAAGTTGGCTCTAAAAAAAGCGGAAATATGCACCGAGTTGCAGGTGAGTGTGATGATGTCAGAATTCAGAAGAGGTGATGCTAATCACCTGATAAAAAGGCTAATGTGTCTCAAATGTTTACTCTTTTAGACGTTGAACCTTAATGAAGGTGGGCTACGCAGCAGAAGACTACACCAGGTCGCTACGAACAAAGAAACTGAGTCTACTTCACGTTGACGCACCTAAATTGAACAATTACAGATTGTAAAAACATTGCTTGGTGGTGTTGTAGTAGTATGGGGGATATTTTCTTGGCCACATAGTACTGACTGAGCATAGTTAAACCCAAACTATATCATTATTGGCACAGACTCCAGAAACACCAGTGACTAAGTTGGGGGGGCATAATAAAATGTCAAGATTCCTTCTTGGTTTATAAAATATTTCATGATTATGCCCCATTGCTATTACCACAGTTTATTCAAAAGAATACCAGCGAGGCAACAAGGGCAGCTTGTTGGGGTGACTGTTCAGTTCCAAGTAGGAAAACTGCTTTGGAACTGCCTGGTTCTGTAATGCTTCTCACACTTGAACATAATCCCACAAACACGAGGAACCTTTCACTTCTCATCTCATTTAAAAAAAAAGAAAAAAAAAAGAAAAAGCATCCTAACAACTGGCTCTTGGAAAGCCAAAAATGTCAACATTGAGTATATAAAGATATACAGATGTTACGTTTGTTTATTCCCTAGTGTTATTTGGTGTTGTTTTATCCCTAAATGTATTATTTTGCTGTAACATCAACTTGCCAATGGAACGAGAGATGGAAATTAGCCACCTGGTTATAATGCCATATATTTCATTAATATATATGGTCCCTTTATTAAAAATAAACTTGAACTTGATCTTAGCCGAACATTTCTGCTGACCATGTCCTTCTATAGTCTACCCGTCTTCTGACACACAAATCTGCAGCAGCTCAGCATTGTCACGATGAATTAAGGCAGTTCCAAAGGCAAGATGGTATTGGTGTAAGTTGAATTTGAAACAATTGACAATCCTGAAACGTTCTTTTAAAATCAAATACCCACTGAAAAAGATAGGCACATTGATATGCAGCTCCTTTCCAAGGGCTCCCAGTTTGTCCTTGTCCACGCGCCTCTCCTTCGGCACTGTCAATAACAGTGTGGATTATGTTGCCCTCTGTTAATACTCACTGCATCTCTTGGACTCTGTCCTAAACTACTCCGGTTTCTCTGTTTATCATTATTGTGATATGTTGAAACAGGCCTGATGCAATAAACAAGATCTGATTACACAACCTGGCAACAACAAAGACCACCACAAATAGTCTTTGTGCAAACACCTCCGGAAGACGATGGCAAATGTAAATACTTGACTTTCCTGATATCCAGCAGCACGGAGGACTGTGCACACGCTCAGCCGCACACTCACACGCCGTGTTCACACAGCAAAAATGACAAAATTCAAAAATCCAGTGGAATGAAAGATTCTAAAAAGTATTTAAAATGTTTAGAAACGATTAAAGGAAATAGTTTTCTGTTGTCGAACCTATTGGGTTTTCTCCTTAGAAGAAAATATTCCCTAGCAAGACCATCCACCTTTTTATCACTTGATCAGATTAGAACAGCACACTTTAATCAATTTTATTGGGTTTTGTGTTGTATACCAACACAAGCTATCACACAATCATAAGCAGTTTTTTCCCCCCCACTATTGGCTTGTATTTAGGTCAACCTAGCTTTCCATGTAGTAATAAAAGTGAAAAGTTGGGGGACGCAGTGGTATTTTTGGAGCCACTCTGTAGTTCCAAGCTGCCCAATCAGCATATCTACTCAATACTCAGCACACACATGAATTCAAACTGAAATATTTTGGTTTCCAAATTTCCAATTCAACCCAAGGTTGCCGACTCAGGATATGCGCAAGCTCACATAAATAAATAAATAAATAAAAATAACAGGTGGGAATAAGTGGATCAATCCCCTGAAAAGGCAGGAAGAAATCTGAACACGTATAAAAGAAGCTGATGAACGTGCATAACGAGACGCTCCTCGACATCACAGATAATTACCACGGCGATAGACCCAGGTAAGGAGTCAGCCAACTTTGTGCGACTTAAAATCCCGCATTAAGCCAGACGTTACCTCGATAAGCCGTTTGTCCTGCCTCATAATTCAGGTGGACTTTATAAATTCCACTCGCAGTAGCGTATGTCTCGTGTCGGCAGTGCTGTTTGTAAAATCCTGGATAGCTTCAGTGAAATATTTAAATAAATGCTGCATGGTACGGTAGAAATTGGAAATGAGTTTGTCTTATTTACAGCATTGGTTTGCAGTATTAGAGGTTGTTTGATCCCAAAAGAGTGTTTGTGTGATTGCTACAACTAAGGAAGACCAGGAACTAAATCTTCTGTCTATGTAGCAAAGTGAAATACTTAGGTCATACCTTAAGTAGTGATCTTTGTGGAGTTGATGATGATGTGGAGCGACAGTGCCTCAAGTTGTACATGCACGGTAATATGTTGGCACGTAAATTTTACATGGGCACCGATGATGATAAAGAAGCCCCTTTTCTAAGCCTATCCTACTTCTGTTTATACGGTAAAATGTCTGGAGATTATTGCATAAAGATTGTTTATCAAGTAAATAACATAATGGACGACTAAAACAGAGATTTAAAGAGGAGCAGCAAAAGCAAGTGAGGTGGATTAGCAACACTTAATAATGACCGATGCTGTCATCCGGGTCATGTTACTGTGGAACATTGTATCTGCTGCCTGGAAATTGAGATTTAAGCATGATATGACTGTCATAAGACTACATTTATTACAGTAATAGTCATCAGTCAGAGGCCTCTTCAGTGTCATTGCAAGACCTACTGCTACTGGAGACCCATTCCTGGTCACTGCATTATCATCAGCAACTCTGAAGAAACTCGTCTGATATGATACTTAGTTTCTCTTTGGCATAATTAAAGATTTTTTAAATTAATTTATGACGGCTTCTATATTCTAAAATGTGAAACCAAAGGCTACAAACATGTGTTCATAAACCCTACGACAATAGTTCAAAGAGAAACTGCTGGAGCCATTTTCGACTACAAAAATGAGTTGATATTTTCTCCTTTGAAATCAGTAATTTAAAGGGAAAATTACCCTTGAAAATGTTTATTTTCACCTTCGTAAATATACCACCGTTTCTAAACAAAACAGTTTGACATCAGAGTGTCAGGATCTGTGTTTATTTTGAGTTTGTGTCCCTGAGTCTCCGTGTAGTCCTGTCACCCCTTGATTACTCCCAGGTGTGTCTCATCTCCATGATTACCCTCAGTGTATTTAACCCCACCTGTGTCCTTTGTTCCTCTTCGGGTCCTCGTCTCTTTTGGCGTCGCGTCTGTCAGTGTGTTTCCCAGTCAGTCATCGTTGTCCTTTCGATTGCCAGTTGCTACCGGCGTTGAGCCCTGGCTTCCGCTCAGCCGTGCCGCCTGGTTTTAGGACTGTTTGTGCTGGAGTTTTTCGGATTTCATTATTAAAGGATCATCATTTTCATTTTCAACCTGGGTCTACTGCGTCTGCCTCACCACTTCACACCGCACATCATGACACAGAGAGCGCCGTTGAGTTAAAGTCTGACGATTTGCGACGCCCCGCTTCTGTCACTTCATGCCAGAGACATGGCAAATAAGTTATAATGTGATGCCTCAAACTCACCGAGCACGCCAAGGCGATAGTTCATGGTTACAACGATGACGTTTCCGTAGGCAGCAAGGACGCTCCCATCAAACATGTTCCCTGAGCCCTCCATGTAGGAGCCTCCGTGGATAAAGAGCATGACTGGCTTCTTTCGACGATCCCGAATATCTGCAAAATATGGATTTTTCAAAAATAAAAAGGTATGTTACTTGTGAAACATGATTCAAATTTAAACAGTTTTCACATGAAAAACATATAAGTATGGAATTACCCCCACATCATTTTCTGTATCCCTAGGGTGTTTAAAATGAAATCGGATGAAAAACAGACATATTAGAAGCTGCTTTTTTCTCCTTTTTCTAAAATATTCAAGGCTATGTTGAGACAAAACTGTGATTTATTTAGATTTTCAAACCGATATCCAAAATGTTCTGGCACAACCTCATCTCACTTTCCAAGGCGAAAGGAAAGGAACGAGAGGTGGCGACTTCAGCAAATCTTGAAATAGTGAGAAACCAACTTTATTTGTAGACAAACATGTTTCAGCTTGTTGCTTTCATCAAGGCCGAAATGAACTGGTCTGCTAATTGGGCGGCTTTTTCATAATTTTTGCCGGAGTCCTTACCAGACCCTGTGCAGAAAACATGAGGGCTGAATGAAGCAGAGCAACATTGCTGCACTTCATCCTTTTTTGGTCTTTTCTGCTTTTCTGCTGTCTGCCAATGCTAATCGCTGATAAAAGACGCTAAACCCAGTGCAGAAAGCAAAGTCTGCAATCCATCTAGCTTTGCTTTTAAAATAACAGCACAGTCTGCTTTTTCAGACAGTGGCGTGACATCTCTTCCTCTCCTGGTGTAAATTATTCATTATTTTCAATACCGTTCCGATATGTTTTATGTCTTAAAGGAAAAATAGTAAAAAAAAAAAAAAAGGGAATCTGCTACAGGACAAGGTTGAATTTACTACGAATGTCTGACCTGTGAGTGGGTTGTAAACACTTTTCTAATTGGCTGGATGAAACTATTTAGTGTATGTCCCATTCTACATCCTCCTTCTGTGATTGCCTGTTCATCCCGTCCTCTGCAGCGATGGTATCTTCCCGCACTTATTCCCCTCCACGTGTGGAGCAAATGGTGCTGGCAGTTCCGATGCCTTATCTGTTATTGGTGTCTTTGCGGCCATCAGTATGTTGCTATGGTTTACTCAGTCAGCCTGTGTGCGCCCCCTCCACCTCCCCCCACCCACCTGCCACTACTCCTCCATTCCTGACCCCCCCTCCACCCCATCGGAGCGTCTGTGGTGTGTTCGGAGCGTCTGAGCGTGGACGAGGCTGAGAGAGCTGCCAGAGCACCCCAGTTAGGCTGAGCGTCTGCACTGTGCAGGCCCTGTGGATAATTTGTATGAAAGGCAGACCAAGTGGAAACATAAATAACAGCCACAGCATCTGTTTACCCTGATGAGCTTCAGCGCTCAAAGAAGGGAGGGAGACGGGAAGATAACAGGAGAGAAAGAAAGAGAGAGAGCTGGGTTGGAAGAAGAGAGAGGGGGTGAGAGGGGGTGGGGAGTCGTAAGATAGAAGCAGAGAGGAAAAGATGAAAATAGGGCAGCATGAGAGAAGTGATGGGTAAAGAAATGGAATTGGAGATTCACAAACATGGGGGGAAAAAAACATCCTGAAGATATCACGGATAGAAAAAAAAAAGAGGCACAAATCAAGACACACATGGCAAGGTACGCTAATGAACGCCGAAATTCACACAGGATTCACACCGTATTCATACAAAGCCACACACACTCGCACTCTTGCATAGGCAGCTGCGATGTTGAGTCGCTATGGAAACTGCTTCTCGCTAATAGAACTGCACCAGCCATTCCATCGCACCGACTGTTGCCGTGGTAACAAATTCCACTCACGTATTTGCACACCCGCCTGCATCACCACCTGAATCTCAGGTTGCACATGCACCGGCGGCGCGTCACTCGCAGCGGCGGATGGGCGCGCGCGCGTGTATCTGTGTTGAGGGAAATGGGGGGGGCGCGACGCACGGATACACGCACATGAATAGTCCCCCCCCAATTTATTGTGAGTCTTTTGTTAGAACATATAAGTGTGACACGAGCCGGCTGGACATAAAATACACACACACACAAAAATATTTCAAGTCACACAGCCCAGCGCATGCAGCCCGTGTTCTTCTTCTCTTTGGTGTATTCTGAGCGTCGGCTGATTTCCCAGCGGATATGTAAACAAGTTCAATTATCTTGACGTTACTAAGACAGTATGGAGGAGTGACGTATTAGCTGGCCGTCATCAGCCTCACTCAGAGAGACGCTCAGAATGTAAATCAAACCCGGAGAGGAAGGGAACCAAAGCAGTGGCCTGTGTCTCTACATCTTTAAAGAGCAAATGATCAGCCTCCTAAAGACCGCCGAACTGTCAGGCTTTTGTCAGCGTAAAGCGGTCTGTAAAAGCCTTCTCTGGCGATTTGTTATTGAACCGGAAAGCTCAATATCATTTATATAATAAAATGAAATGAAACTTTATTTCGAACATGACAGTAGTATAAAATCATGTGCAAGAAACAACCAAACAAAAGACATATTTTTGTACCACAGTAATCTTAACATGCTCAAAAAGGAGTAGGAAGAAGTAAGAAACTTATATAAAGCTTAGAGATGCGATTTGACAAAACTGTAAAATTGCAGTAATGATTTTTTTTATATCTTCATAAGTAACTCCACTGAATGTTTCAGCTGTCTTTCTCCATTCAGTTTGTGCTTCTGACAAGTGAGCATATTTTTTATTTATTTATTTATTTATTTTTTGTCTCTGCAAAGGTATACAAACTTTCAAGGCCGAATGTCCACTGTTCTCCCACAGGAAACAGAAACTTTCTGTTGCAGCTCACCTGTACAGTTTTATTCCTTCACTCATGTTCTTTGTTAGCTAAGAAGTAATAGCTGTCATGCAGTATGTGATTTTATTTATTCATCCATTTATGTAGTATTTATGTATTGGGTTTTAATTTAATGTATTCATTGAAGAAGATGCCTCTGTATGCCTGATTCTCTGGGGGGGAACAGCATTTTTCAAGACGTGGCCATGCCTGCCCTCATCTTGTTTTACTCGTTAAACCAAACAATTTTATAGTGTATTAACTAATGAAGAAGTAAGGACACCCTGCACCCTTAACAGCTGCTAAGTTAGGACACCCTGCACCCTAACAGTCGCTGTTCCCCCTCTGCTTGGTTGAAATTACCTAAATCACTTTCCATTTCTTAATTTGATTCAAGCATCCAGCTCTGATTAGCATATTTTAAAAGCTGCTAGAAGAATGTGTGCTGGTGTGTCGAAACCAAACTTGAATCAAAAAGTTATGTTTGGCACAGAAAAGTCGTCTTGTGTCACCAAAGAGAACGCCGGGCCCACTGAGGAACGTGTTGGTGGGGCTTTTTGGTGCCCGGCCAGTGGATCTATTAAGAGTTCCAAACACCACGCAGCTTTGACTCAAATCTGACGAGGAAGTCACATTTTTTCAGCAATGCAGTGAGTCAAATCATGCACCAAAATCTATATAATGAAAATAAAAAAAACCCCACTGCTTCGCCGAAAGAAAATGCAACTTTTAGAAAAATGTAAAATAAAAAAATAACTTTGTGGGGTCAGGTGAAGAGGGCTGCTGGACCTGAGATTTCCACTGGCATGAGGAGGAAAGGCTTTCATTGTTGTAAATATTACAGCTTTTGCGCTCCGCCTGTAGAGTATCAAGGAGCTCCAGTGCAGAGGCAAAAAGCAGGTTATCAAGCAGGGGAAATGTGTAGTAGTGAAACAGTTGAAAAGTTAAAGGTGGACATGATTCATTTCATTTGATCTAAGAGATGATCAAAATGATCGCAGTCAGCTTAAATAACTGATCTGGTTATCAGCCATGAGAAGCCTCGAGCAAAGGACAAGATCAGGTTAGAAATGACTGATTTCTCTGCCAAGTCTATCTTGTGAAAGAAACCTGAGGAGGAATTTCTGAACTTGAAATTTGCATATTTCAATGGTATTTAAACTGAAAGTGCTAGTTCTCCTCGCCCAGTCCTGTACCTGCATGCATTCCCTTTCTCCTTACGCCACCCTTCCTGTATACAAACTGTCAAATAAAGGCCGCTACTGCCACAAAATGATTTAAAAAAAGGACATTATTCAACTCTTTAAACTCTGGAAAACTTATTTCCACATTTTTAGTTGTATTTTCATTGTTCTAAATCCATTTTGCAGTTAAATATTCCTAATTTCCCCCCTAAGGCCAGTTAGCAAGTTAAACAGTAACAGCACGCTTTTATTGAGTGGTACTGAGACTCATTTGGAAGCTGTTGGAAAATGGAAGTTTTCTTAAAGTTTTTCTCAAGACATATATTTTTTAAATTTTCTAAATGAGGAAGGATCTTAATAAGTCTGGGCTTTGGTTTTAGATTATGTCCTAGTTGTCTATTTATGTTTTAATGGTATTACTGTACTCAGTTTATTTTCAGAAAAATCTTGCCATATAGGTTAATTTATGAATTTTTTTTGTTTACTTATTTCTTGTATTCTTCCATTTCTTGGTTTGTTCTCTTGTGTTAGTATTACTCTCCTTTTTTTAACGGTTTGTAGTTTCTATTGTCTTAATTATTCACTTTCCCTCAGTTTCCATGATTGTTTTCCAGCACAGCTGTTCCACATTCCCCTAATACAGCTCACCTGCATCCAATGTAAATCTTCAGTCTTCCTTCATTACATAAGTTCACCGGTTTTTATTGCTCATACTAGGTACTCTGCCCATGCACCATTTTCTGTTCTCCTCATGTCAGATCAGTTTCTTTTATCATTAATAAAACTTTACTATGCTTATTCCAAGTTCTTGTCTGCATTTTGATGCTACTCTCTTCTACATGACATACATGTGTTTTGAAAAGATAAAGACTTTCTATAAGTGTTTTTTGTTTTTTTTTTGCACAAACCTTAAATCCTCTCCCATGTCCCTGTAGTCACTCCACCCAAATGTCCCATATTAGTAAACATTACAGAACACATAGTGTAAGGTACTATTTATTAACGTCCCATTTGTTGGGTTAATCCTGAGTGGCGGCAAACTCTCGCTTTCGTCGCTCCCCGTGTGTCAATCCGTAACTGCTGTGAACCAGGCAACGCTTCACGGGAGAGAGGCTTTAAGATCAAAATAGGTAATGTGATTAATCTACATCACGTAATATTAACGCTTTAAACTTTTCAGATTAATTCCGTGCGTTAGCGTCAACAGCCCAGAAATGATCAAACAAAATGTGCATTGAGTGAATGCCTTTGTTATAGGCTGCTTAAAATTTCAGTATTTGGCAGTTATTCAGTTTTGCAGGCGGTTTTGACTGTGCTATAATAGTTTAAAAGGCAAAAAAAAACCAACAACTCTCTGCCAAGTCTATTAGTACTTGTTTGTGTGCTTGCATGTACTGGTCTAGTTTCTAGTGCAAATATCTTAGTAAACTTAAGACAGTTTCCCTTAAGTGAAATAATCAACCAGTAGAGCCAGCAACAAAATTTTCATCGATATTAAGGAATTATTTACTTAAAACAAGCTCCTATGTCTTGCTGAAAGATTACTTGTGAGATAATTTTGTCTTATTTTGAGTGTACTAAGATATTTGCACTAGAAACTAGACCAAACATACTTGTGTGGTTTTGCAGTGCAATGTCTAGCTTGATGTTTCACAAAATGCGCTCTATTTCTTCCCATTTACACAGCAAAACATGTTATTAGCTACACCAACTAACGTGACAGCATACAGTCAGAGACAGAATGGCAGGAGGAAAAAGGTCTACGAACCAGAATTAAATTTATGACTTTTTTTTTTTGAAAGAGCAGCAAGAGTCCTAGCTATGCTCTTACCTAAAAAAAACAAACAAAACAAAAACAACAAATCTGCAAGGGAGTCTCAACAGAAATATTTGAACTATTCCTTTGGTGGTAGCAATCAAGGTGCTGAGGATGAGACATTTTAACTCTCACCAAAAGTTTATATTTTTTTATTTTTATTTTATTGTTTTTATCCTATGAATTTACATAAATGTGTCAGTAGAGGGGTTTTAATTCAAGGCCACACAGACGAGCCCAAACCATTAACATCTGGCGATAATGCTTAACAGAAGACATTACATGCTTTGCTTAAGGCTTAATTAGTTTTAATCTTTATTTGCGCTTCAGACATGGAAGTGGTTGAATGACTGAAGGCAGAAAATGCGAGGTAACTTTAAGGGAGAAGCGGGTCCAGTCTGAGACCTTTACAGCCAACAACGAACTCAGTGTCTTTCCACCCTGCTTAAAAAACACTGACAGATTATTCCCTCCTGTCCATACCACCTAGCCTGACACTACCCTCCTTAACTCCCATTCTTAATAGTAATGTCTTACCTTCCTACCCAAAGTGCCCACTTTCTTCTTTTCCATTCCGCGGCTCCTCTCTCATTCATTTCCTTATGGTAATTTTCATTGATCCGGGTGTAAAAGACTGAAAGCTGAATTAGCACTTTTCTCTCGGCACCCAAACCCACACATAAGCAGTGCGGTTTCCTACAAACTGCTTTCAAATAAGATGCCTTTAAAACAATGTTTGGGCCATCCAAAGCTCGGGCAATTAAGCAAGAGCTCAACTGCGGCCCGGCACCTCGTGATCCCGTCAAGATCCGTCAGCTGCGGGCATAAATGTCAAGCTCCACCGGTGTCCTTCTCCATCCACCCTCTCACTCTCTGTTTCTCCACATCCCTCTCACTTTCAAAGCTCTATAAATGTCATTTCATCAGGCACTTGTCTTCATTATGAGTGCTTTTTCACCTCTCTCCCTTCTTTGTTGCCCTCCCCAGTGTTCAGATTTTTCCTTTTTCTCTTCCAACCCCTCTCACCCCACTTTCTCATCATCCCATTCCTTTTCTCTACAGCTCCTCGCAAATCCCTCCCTCCTTTTTTTTCACCGTTAAGGAATCGCAAAATTGGATTAGCTTGCGCTGGCTCCTTTTTGTCTCTTTTCAAAGCACGGCGGTTAGCGATTCCTGGAAAAAGACAGTTCGACGCCCAAATAGAAGAAGTGCGGCACAGCGGAAACCGGGCAATGATACGAAAAGTAAAGAACATGTCTAGAGAAGAACAAGCGATGTGTTTAAGTTTTCATAGGTGCAGGGAAAAAAAATGTGTGCATGCACCATGCCCAACATGAAAAATGGCGGTGGCAGCATCGTCCTGTTGGGACACCTTTCTTCAGCAGTTACAGAGAAGTCAGTCGGTTTATGGGAAGATAGATGAAACAAATATAAAGAAGAAAACGTATTAAACGCTGAAAAAGCTTTACGATTGGGGCAAAGGTTCACCTTAAAGCTGGACAGTGGCTGAAGCGGCGCGACTTAATTGAAAGCCTTTCCACGTGCTAAAATGGCCAAGTCAAAGTCGCATCCTGAATCTGTTGCAAGACCATAAAATTACTGTTCGCTCCATTCAGTCTGATCAGGCTTGAGTTAGCAAAAAGTAATGGAGAACAGTTTAGTGTGCAGTGATGCAAACCTGATGCAGACATACCACCAAAAGACTTGCAGCTGTCTTTGCACCGAAAGTTGGCTTAGTAAAGCATTGATTGAATTTGGTTTGGTTGAATATGAATGCACAAAATTTTAAGATTTGTATTTTTTTAAGAAACTTTGAAATCTAGGTGTAAACTTTGTTCCCACTTCCACTGATTTATGCTAGTTTTTGCCAACAAAATCCCAGAATTCATGACCGTGACAAGGAAAAAGTGGAAAAGAATATGAAAAAAAACAAACAAAAAAACAAAAAAAACAAGGCACTTTATTGCTGAGGAATGAAAACAACAACAAAGGCAGAGGGCCTTTGTTTCCATGCAGTTGCATAGATACAGTGACACATGGAGAGATTTTTGCTGCATCAATGAAAAGCAGACATTAGACTTGAAAGCATAAAGCAACAAAAAAAAGGATTTACTATCCCACGTAAATGTCGGTTTGGGTGAAGACAACATGGAGGACAATAATCAAGCAGAACATTTCATGAAAACTTTGGTGGCAGAGTAAAAGCACAGGTGAATAAGGAGCGAATATTGATTTTTGAGAGATGCATCACAGAGGGCAGCAAGAACATCAGCGTGTGGCTGATCAGCCACATAGCAACTGAGAAAGGAGAGTAAATTAGCTTCCTGTGCAAGTGCCCAAAAAGCAGCAGTTGTGACGAGCAGGGAATGATGAACAACTGTTTTGTGGGTAGCTTTTATTTATCCGAATGCGTGCTTGTCAAAGAGAATGGCCGATTTGCGTCCTAATCAAAGCAGTTAAGGGTGGACAATGTGATGTGCCCATAGACTGATGGTTAATGAAACAGATGCAAACGCCACATTTCCCATGGCCCTGTTAAAAATAAAAAAAAAATAATAATAGAGCATAAGGAGAAGGAAACATGCAAATAAAATACCTTCATCCCTTGGTTTGTTCATGGTGGATTCATCATTTTTTTTTGTGAGCGGACCTGAAGTTTGGAAAAAGGAGACAAAAGACAAAATTTCAAAAAGACAAGCAGGAAAAGCAGTGTGATCTAAATTTACCCCAGTTGCTGTGTACAAAAAACATGAATGACTTTTCCCTAAAACAAGACCCAATGTTGCTTCTTAACGTAGGAGGTACGACACTGTGCCTAAGGTGGCACTGCCTGATAGGATGAAAAACGTTATCATTTGCCCTGAAACAGCTTTCTGTTCTTTGATTTGATGTTTAGTTTTATTGGATGCTCCTTTATGTTGTGCATATTGTAAGTAAGGTAAGACGATTCTGAACATTCACTACAGCTGGGTAATATAAACTTATCAAATTTGTTGCAGGTGCAGAATTAAAAACTATTTCTCTGAACCTAAATCACTAGTTTTGAGTTCTAGTTCAGAACGTAAAAGGCCAGTAATATATTTTTATTGTATATAAAATACACAAAAAATTTAGTAACTATGTTGCCTTCAGTTGTTACAAAAATGCTGTTTATATAAATATGCCTTAAAGTTTTAAGGCATGTGCTTTAAATTTCAATGTTTTGAATATGCAATTTAAAGCATTGAAATTGGGCTTCTGTCTCTTTAAGAAACTCATACTCTTTTTCACTACACAATGCTTCTCATTACAACACATGCTCAGTTCTATCAGGTGTTTGCTGATTGCTGTTCTGCTAGTCTGGAGGAACTGTGTATGAAAGTTACACCACGGATCCAAAGAGAAGTCTTGGTGGAAATAGGCAGCGCTTTGTGAAAGCAAGTGTTTAGGCAACCCCAATATGGCTGCCACTGGAGATTCAAGATTTTCTCAAACATGCTGGAGAGAATGAAAGCATTCAAACACTCCAGGTAGGTTTTAATGAAGGAATAACACAATAACATGACAGAAAGCTCAAAAGAGTCAATTTTACAAAATACCCTTTTTTAAGTGTTAAGATGACCAAACCTGTGCTTGGTTATTCTGATGAAACTCTGCTTTATGAAGTTTCTGATTTTTGCAGAATGGTCTTTCTTGGTCTAGTTAATATTTTCATTTCATTTTATTTTACTTTATTTTTGCTTGGGTGAGTGGTGGACTGAATAGGGATGGATAAAAAGGGTCTCACTTATGACACCACCCATTCCTGCCATGACCTCCCTTTCATTTGTTTAAACTGCTTAGTAAATGACCCCAGAGGCTTCTTCTTGTTAACCTTTTTCCTCAATCAGACTAGAGTCATTACTTTTTTGTATAAGCCACCCCCTCCAAAAAACCCCTCCAAAAACAACAAAACAATTGGCAGAAGCAAGCCATCTCGGGAAGAAGCAAACACCTGCTAAGATGCTACACATTTCACATTGACTTAAACCAAAACACTCCTCTGACTAAAATCAATAAATGCTGAACATATTGGAAAGCTTAATTTTGTGCTGCAACAAATGCTATCCAGAAAGGGAACTTTGAGAAATTGCGAGGGAACTGCCGAACAGTGGGCTGGTTTTGATGTGAACACACCCGGCTAAGCCTTTTGACAAGATTTCCCACATCAAGGTCAAAGAGGAGCCTCAAATTAAGCTTTAATGGTAACAACAGTTAACTCCTCCATAGGGCAAAGCCAGTAACACGCATTTATCGCAGTGACCAACCAATGCCCTGCTGTGTCAACCTCTGTTAGCCCTAAGTGATAAAGATCCTATTAGTTTTTTTTTGGTTGGTTTCAGTCAGAGGCGATTTCCATCAGCAAACAATTAAGCCACTGCATTTTGTGTCATGCTCAGCTACTGTCCACATGACACGTAAAGGTCATTAAACCCATTTATGCTTCATACACATCTAATTTTGACACGACTGTGGATGGGAATGCGCGACATGGTGGAGCTGCGTATGTGATCAGCACATATAAAGTACCTGGCCAAAAGTTTTCACGTCATTTGAACTTTTGTCACTCAAGAAAACGCAACTTCAGTGTGTTTTGTTGGGATTTTATGCGACAGATCAACACAAAGTAGTACATAACTATGAAGAGGTGTGTTAGAGAACATTCATGAACAGGCAGCGTCATAAATGCTAAGGAACACGGCAGACAGATCAGGGACTATGGCGCCACAACGCCATAAAGTCTAAAATCTAAAATCTCACTTTTATGGATGGGAGGCAAGAAGAAAGCCATTGTTGAAAGAAAGCCATATGAAGTCCCGTTTCCAATTTGCCAAGAGACACAAAGAGAAAAGAGAAAAGCCAGAAGAGCTCTTAAACCTACATGGAAATGGTCTGTGTGGCTAAAGACTTAAAGGGCTTCCACTCCAAAAACAGCATTCATTGAGCTTTCTGTAGGAGTTTGCTGTCCACCCTGGGGAAATAAACAAACAAAACAAAACAAAAAAAAAAACTAACAATACAGATGGCGCTACACTCTAATCATCCACAGCTGAGTAGTGCAAATGAGGAAAGTTTTTTTTTTTTGTTTTGTTTTTTTTTTTTTAAATAAATGGATGACAGCTATGTTTTATTTGCAAATCTGCAGTTTTTTTCTTGCGCTATAAACCAACAGCAGAAGTAGATCTGATATGGTGAGACAGAGGAACGGAAAAAAACAGTGGAAATTTTGATGAGATCAAATGATTCAAGGCACTCTGCTTTCACATTGAGTAGGTGCCTTTGGCTTATTCTAGAGCAGTTTGATAGATAGCCTGTCTCCATTGGTTGAACAAGTATCTGTCACAGTGCACCACGGTTAAAGGCTTAACAAATTACAACTTTGACCTGCGCACAATACAAGCTCTACTGAGCTCTTTGTATTTCTGCTTTGTTGCACTCAAGCTTGTTTTTTTTGTAAATTTTGTCTTTAAGCTTCTTGTTAGAAAACAGTAAGTTGTGCAAAAAGTGCTGATGAAATATTGAACAGTTAGACATGCACATTCAAACATTTAGAAAAGGTTACATTAAGTTTGCCTTTCAAGATTGTAGTGCAATCTCTCCTGAAGTGTCACCTGAAAGTTGAATGTCCAGCACACAATTTAGGTTTGTGACTATAGTAAGTCTCATTTTGGAAAGCTTAAGGGATATGAATACTTTTGCAAGGTGCTCTATTACCCCTGTCTGTCATGTGTTCATGTCATCCTCAAACCCACAAAAAACAAAAAAACAAAACATGTCACCTTCTCTCCATTGGGGGAGATTTGCAGTCTTTCGCTAAAAAGAAAAATAACACTTTGTATTTCGGTTACCAAGAGATTTATCATTCCTTCAATGAGCTGCTGACATCTCTGCTTCTACCCCATTGCAGGAAACTTCACAGTGAGGCGTTGGCATGTACCCTTTTCACAGTGTTGCACATCTATTGACAAGGGAGTTGAGAGACTTCACCCCCTTCCACCATTGTATCCCTGCATTCTCACTCATCCATCTGTATGAATATGGTTTCCTGATATAAAGTGTTTATCTTCCTTCTTAATGGGTACAGATCAATGCTGAGCAGATTAGCTGCATCCTCTCAGCACCACCATGCAGGCGCCTGAACCAGACAGCACTTACTGCCATAGCAGGAGATGGTACAGCCATAGGTCCCGGGCAAGAAAAACCTGTTACGACGGCCTGGTAATGGATCGAAAGGCCCATTTGTCCATTGGATTCTCAGCGATCGCTCACTACTTAGCATCACTCTAAAACCACACCTTTCTGCTTAATGGAGACGACTCTGGTTACTGTTCAGTTCCCATTCCTTCTTAAGGAGGGAAACTTTATCTCAGGATAGAGCACCACTCAGCTAGTCACATCCTGTAATGGAGAATGAGATCAAATTGTAGAACTTCATGAATGGGGCAAGTAGAGATGTGACCCAAGCCAAGATTTTCCGCAGAGTTTTGGGAATATTTTTGTAGCAAACCACGCTTAAATTGAAGTAATTACATGATGTCAGATTTGCCCACCCCCCAAAAAATTGATTGCCTGCTTTTTTGCAAGGCAATCAATTTTGCCTTGCAATGTGGAGTAATGCATACTCCACATTAAAAATCAAACTAAAATTAATACTGTTCACTTCTTTATAGAGACAAAATAGCAGCCAAACCACAAATAGCAATTAACTGAGTAAAATAAGCATTTGACACTGAAGTGAAATGGGACTTAAAACTGGCAAACCCATTGAGCAGTTCATCACACATCTCATGATGGATTTTTGGCAAACCCTTTTTCAAGAATTCGCTCAACAATTTAAGTTTCTTAGCTGCTGCTTGGTCACCATAATGAAAATATATGACTAAACCACTCCACAACCTTAATGTGACTTTTCTTTACCCATTTCTTTGTTGCCATGATGTTTTAGGTAACATTCACATTGCGAGACCCATCCACAGACCATCTTCAGCATTCTGGATGAGGGAAGATTCTCACTCAAGATATTCAATCTCTCCCATGATCGTTGTGCTAACCCTAACCCTGTACACTTAGCTGAAAACAACAGTTGAAAAGCATAATGTTCCCACATCCGAGCGTATTGGGATAGTGTCCTTCAAGTCTATCAGCATTTCTATTCCTCCAGAAATAGCAGGTTAACTAGATGCCTATCACATTCTCCCAATCCTTTGAATCATTTCAATGTTCACTGGTAAACCTAAGGCGAGTCTGTAGAAATAGCTTCTATTTCAATCCACTGCAGTTCAGTGTGTTACTAATTGTGCCTTTGATTAATGCGCTCCTAGGTGCCTTCAGACCATTAACAAGCTCCTCCTAGTTAGTTGTGACCTGATCTCTTCCTTTCCTCCACATCGTCCTCACCCCAGGAGGATGGATCTTGCGTGAAGCTCCAGGCTGAGTGAGACTGCCTGCTGTTCATGTTACATTTCTTCAATTTTAAATAGTATTAGCAACAGTTGTCACTTTCTCCCTCTTGTCAAGCTCTGACAGCTCTTGGGTTTTGCCTATGTTGTCTAAGACATTGTAAGTGGAGGACATTGATTTCCCACACAAATGTGCTTAATAAACAAAACAGATTGAGCTAAAAAAGTATCTGTAACAGATTGAGTGATTGATTTTTGTGAAGATAACCAATCTGTGGGAGTCAAAACTGAGTGGGTTGTAGGACAATGACTAATTACTTTGCAAATTGACAGGTGAATCTATTTTTAATTTCCATGTAATGGGTATATCCTCAATAAAACCAAACTACTACACAAATCTGATTACTTTTTCCTTTAAAAGTGAGTAAACCTGGAATATAAACAGCGGATGAAATGGTTACCACCCCCCGCCCCATGTTTGGGACTTTCTGAAATAAAGTTCTGACTGCAGAGGGTATAAGTAGTTGACATTTTAGCTGCAAACGATAACTCTCTTATGGTCTTCTTTCTGTAACAAGTACAGGACTAGATTTTCCCTAAGGCTTTAGCAAACTACTACACTGAGGAGGATATTCCTGTTTTACAACAATGTAGTAGCATTTCATGTAAGCATCATCAGTAAATTTGCTTTGGGTGAGTGGTTATATTCACATAAATCTGTGACCTTGTGCCAAGAGTGAATACCTAAAACTGAAACTCAACCAGATAACGTTTTATCATGGTTTTTTTTTATGATAGCAGAAAGTGACTCTGGCTGAAAACACTGAATGTGTTATTTTATTTTTTTAAATTTCAGTCTGTCTTCAACACATTAGCATCATTATAAAGGACAGAGGACCATGGTCTGTAAATAAATTGTGAATAACTAGATAACTATATGCCAGTAATGGTATGATAATGTAAAGATAGTATTGCTATAAGGGGTTGTGAAAAAGTATGTGCTATAAATTTAGCTATAAATTTCAGAGGTTGGTATAGTTTTAAGATGATATAAATTCTCTATTGTCTTTGCTCCAATTGGACTAGCTGGGAAAAACTAATCAGTACTTCTGTGACCTGTACAAGTCATCTAAACTGTTGAAATGTAATCTTTAACAGACGTTGATTATCTAAAATAGATCAGGTGGATCTGTCTTCTGGTACATAAAACATACGTGTACATATTTTCCAAAAACAAATATGTACATTTATTGCCAATGAAAGATAGGTAATAAACCATTTTTTTTTTAAATTCACTTTTAGATATAAAAAAATCTGGATTTATTTCCAGATGTGACTGGCAAGGTTGAGCAGGTTTTTGCATTTTTTCCCCCCTTTTCTCTGTCCTTTGGTTTGCTGCCACTGAGGTTCCTGAGGTTGTTTAAAACCCTTTTCAATATCACTCTGGTCTCACAGAAATTTATGAAATGACCACAATCTCTAATCATTCGGGTGGAGCCACATGATGTGTTGAAATTACTTTGCTCTCCTGTGGAAAGTAAACCTCCACCTCCATTACCTTGGTTTCTAGGGTAACAAGTTCTTGCTTCAAACAGACGCTTGACAGCTTTCACAAAAAGGTCAAAGATGTTCTAAAAAACTGTTTAAACAACTGGGAAAAACATCTAATTGTTTTCAGGTTAAGTTATAATACAGATATATTTGTTGACTATGACTTTAAGGATTTGTTCAATATACTGTCCAGGTTTGTGTAACATTTACAGTGCATTGGAGATCATATAAAAAACCAATACTTCTGATAAGACGCCTGGTTTTACTGGTTTTACCAGGCGTCTTATCATAGGTATTCACTACATTTAAAGTAGTGATGGTTGATATTGATTGAAATTTTTTTAATAATATTAATATTATTTGGTACAACAACAAAAGTGGCAACAGCAGTGTTGTTAGCAGTACACAATCAGAGATCACAAGAACTGCAACAACAATAAACAATAAAATTACCCATTATCAGATTGGCTGCCTCAGGAAACCAATCACTTTAAGTAGCACAACTGTACAGTAGCACACAATAATTTGATTTATTAATATTTTCAAATACATTGTTAAATATTCCCACGAAAAAAATGCTGTAACAGCAAAGGTAAAAAAAAGAAAATGCCAAGTCATATTATCACTGCACAGTGGAGCAGTGGTTAGAACTGTTGCCTTAAAGCAAAAATCTTAGTCTGTGCTTATTGTGTATGGAGTTTGCATGTTCTCCGCATGCATGCATGAGCTCCCTCTGGGTACTCCAGCTCCCTCGAAGAGTCCAAACACATGACAAATTGGTTATTCTAAACTTCCCTGGGTGTGAATGCATGTGTGGCATTTAGAAAATGACTTACAGGAATTTCTGTGTAGCACATTTAACCATAATCTCCAATGTTCTTTAAATGTCTGGGCTATGAAGGAGACCTGCAAGATGAAAGCCTTTTGTAAAGAAAAACAAGTCCAGCTGAATTTTGTGAAACACATTTGAAGTCCTTCTAAGACATGTGGAAATTTGAGTTTATTATCTGGTGTAGCTATTATGGGAAATAGAATATATATGGTGCTAAAGCAACACTGCATATAGCAATGGAATATAACACTTCAAAAGTAGTGAAGCATGGTGATGGCAGTATTATGTTATTGTATTGCTTTTCTTCATATGGAACTGGGTATTTTGTCAAGGTAATGGACAGTCGCAAGTCATTGTTGGCACAAACTCTTCAGGCTTCTACAAGAGGGGTGAAGATAAAGAGACACTTCATCTCTAAGCATGATAAAGGCCCAAAGCATAAATCCAAATCAAGAAGGAAAGTGCCAGCCCGACTGAAGACCCAGACTGAAAATATGTCTGGGCTACACAAGAGGGCTGTGCGCACGAGATCCCCTCACAGCAGCTTTTTATAACCTCTCTATGTTGTTTAAGAAACAAACATATTCATTTGGGGTCAAATGCATCTTTCCTATCAGTCCCAGAACAGAGTCTTGTTATTATGCTGACTGCAGCATCATGTAATGGGCGAACGGTCAGTAAAAATCAGTGGCCTGTTGTGGGACGTTTAGCTCCGGCCGTCTCAGGACTGTACTGTTTGACCTAGCGCAGCGCCGTCGCTCTGTCAACAGCACTTCTTTTCGCTTCACTGAGCTAGTGGCCGGAATGCAAGCTGTCTCCCGTCCCTCTCCATTTCTTCAGACCAGTAAATGGGATGAAGCTGCACTACGTCAAGACTGTAGTTGGCCTGTCTTCTTGACAACGTGTCAGATGCGGTTTCAACAATCCTGCCCCCCCCCCCCCCACTGCCACCCTTCTTATTCCTCCTCTTCTGCACATCTAAAAACACATACAATAACACGCACAGAACGTGCTGCACACGCTGCTCCGTCCTTTTTGCTCTCCATCTCTTCTAGTGCACCCACCTCCATCTTTGCACACTCCCCCTGCAGTCATGTCCCCTGAAATATGGTTTTTAATAAAGTGCACGGTAAATGGCTGCTCTAGTGGTAATAAAAATGAAGGATCTCAGGCCTTTGCCTGGGGAGTGTCTTGAGGAAATAGAAAAGCGGTGAGACGCTTCCCTCTCCTAACAACCCATCCACACATGAGGGAATGAGGAAGAGAGATGAAAGGAAAGGGGAGGAGGACGGGGGGCTCACTTTTCAGTTCAAGAGAATATTTGTGTTATTTACATTATGCGAAGAATTTGTTTGAGTTTCATTCTAGTCAAGTGGGCTTCGTGTTGGCCTGGTTGGGGAAGGGCACCGAGCTCATCTGCATTCAGAGCAGGGGCCCCTTCCACTGCCATCCGCATAAAGATGGAGGAGCGAGGAGAGTGGAAAGGAGAAGAGGCAGGAATCGTTTCCAGCGAGGACAGAACAGGAGGGGTGAACAGATGCGGAAAGAAAAGGAGGCTTTGAATTTCTTTTCATCTAAAGAGTAACATCAAGAACATGATCAGCAAGCATCTTTCTGGGCATGAAACAGACACACGCATGCCTCAAACCAGAATAGGAAGGTCACAAAATGCCAAACAGATCTGGCACCATAGCACTTATGGAGGGTACGTACGAATGTGTTCTGCCAATTCATTACCGATGTTGTTGGAAATGTAACTTTTCTCTGCAGAACCAACTGGGGGCTCATAAAAACATGTCATACAGACACAAGACAAGAAGCCTAATGTTAGCTTTCAAAATTATCAAGGGGTTGCACTTGCATGAGGATTTCACACAATTGCACTAATGTATGATTGCGCGTCACCCAAGCTGCAATGCTTTTCTAACATTCTGTATTACATAATATTAAAGAAATACCCAAAATGTCTAATCTTGCCTAGTACTCTGAAGAACTAAAAACAGTAGAAAACAGTTATTTTGTGTACATTTTTATGTAAAGTTGAGCTTTACATAAAAATGTACACTAAGGTTCAAAAACAACAGTGCATCATGAGCCACTTCTATACTGTTAAATAATACACGGCTCTAAAACATTTAATTTGACATATTTTTGATTTACTTACACTGACTCCAAAAACAATCAAATTTAGTAGTAATATTTGACTACATGCTTATTGCAACTAATTATACCCACTCTGCTATATAGATACTGCAAGTAAACCAAACTGAGAGTTAAACAGCTGGACTTTCTGCTAATGGTAGCTAGCCTGCAGTGCTAGCTAATGGTAGCTAGCCTGCAGTGCTAGCTAACGGTAGCTAGCCTGCAGTGGTAGTTAACAGTAGCTAGCTTGCAGTGCTAGCTAACGGTAGCTAGCCTGCAGTGCTAGTTAACAGTAGCTAGCTTGCAGTGCTAGTTAATGGTAGCTAGCCTGCAGTGCTCTGCTTAACAAATATCTAATTCTTAGCCTAAAGACAGCAATTCTAAAGTGCTTTTACTTTAATAAAAACATGAATGGTGCTTTTTCACTTTTTGACACCACAGTCATTGCAAGGTTGTGGGAAAAAAAACAACTTCTTCTAGTTAGCATAATCCCAGCACTAGCTATGTTCAGAATGCATAATCTGGAGAGAGAATTGGTCATAAAGTCAACATAGGCAGGTAATGTTTTATAGAGTGTTATGTGCCTAGTATGAATTTTATAATCCAAATCCAAATTGCTGGCAATAAAAGTAGTTTAGAGAAAATACATTAGCTGATGTATTTTTTGCATCAGCTAATTTTTAATTAATGTAATGAATTATAATGGATTGGCAATCCCAGAAATACTTGTTGTTGTTTTTTATAGTCCAATAAAGTCTTTGTTATGCCTTGCACTTAAAATAAATAAATAAATAAATAAATAAAAAAATCTGTGTTTTGTATAAATCATTTTAGGTTGAGCTGACATTTCTAGCTCACATTTCTCTTTTTACCAAAGCAGACTTGCACTCAAAGGCTGCACTGCTGAATTACTGGTGCAAGGATCTCACATAAGAAACTAGAGACATTGCTTTCAAAACAACAACAAAAAAAGAGGCGTATTCACTTTCACACGCAGAATTTGCCCTTCGTACATGGGAGATGGGCTGGAGGCAGGAAGTGCAGACATTCTGCTTCATGTGCCATAAAAACTGCTCTGAAAACGTTTTTTTAATTATTTTAATATTTGAGTGCTTTTCCATTAGAAATCTGAAAGAAATGTCTCCATCCTTTGTAACTACAATGTGTAGAGAGAATGACAAAGGGAATCCGTTTAAACTGAGTCTAAAATAGTTTCACCAGCACAAATTGCATCATTTATATGAGATTTACTCTCCAAATTCTCAACCCACCAAAAAAAAAAAGTACATAACTCATTCTGAATCACAACTTAACTCAGCCGAGTTTTCACAGACTGGGGAATATAGCTTGTTGACCTCTCTCTACCTCTAACAACTGTAAACAATTTCAGGGACTGTGACTATGGTACAAAGTACAACATCTATTTTATTCCAAGAGTAATCCACCCTGCTTCTCAATTTCTCTCACACACAAGGTAAAACATGTCCTTGGAGACAGCATCCGCCTTGTGTAAGCAGTGACCTCTGACAATAAGTGACAGTATCTGACAAGCAGACAGGGCTACATGTAAAATCTGTCTCACTCATTTGCACACCTTTTCCCAAGGGACTAAGCCCGGAGACTAAACATCATCTTGTCCTTGGGTGTGTGACATAAGCAGCACACAGTTTACGCGCAGCACAGCCAGAACTGCTCATTAACTTCACTTTCTAATATGATTACAGGAAGTCAGTTTTGTCTCTCTCGAATCTTGCGCATTGCCGTTTAAGAACTTGTGGCCATGCATATGCTGCTTTCGTCTTTCTAGTGATCTAAGGATTAAGCTTTTGTTACACAAATGAAAATCTGAAAAGTGTGGTGCACATTCATAGCTGATTTGTTTTGCAGCCTTTGCTCAGTGCAAAGTTTATGCACTCGTAAAATAGATTCCAGCTACTCACACAGGTGACAAATTGTATTATCATGTAATGTGCCAAAATTAATTGGTTAAAAAACAATTTAAAAATATTTAATTCAGGTAACAGAAAACGCCTAAGCATTTATCTATGACACAAAGTAATCTAAAACAACTGAGAAGGTTCCGGATGCAAACCTCAGAATGGGGCGGGGTTAGGGTTAGGGTTAGGGTTGGATGTCTTGACTCCACCCTCAAATCATTCTCATCATTTTCATAAAGCGTCTCCTTCACACCAAATGTGTTCAGTTAAACTGGACTGGATTAATAATTTATTTGCCAAAACGCTGTTCATTGTGCGAATCACGTTGCACTTGAATGTCATATATTGTGTTTTATTAGTACATTGGTGTGTGTTGACATATGATGTTGGTGTATGTGCCATCTCAGGGGATTTTTATTACATCCACGCTAGATGTTGTTCCACATGTGGAGCTTTGCAAAGGCCCCTTAGGATTTCTTGATTAACCCTGTCTGACAACATCTGAGGCAGCTGTAAGGGAAATAGTGCCTATCGTTGGTGTATGTTGTGAGCAAACAGTTTTCTTGCAGTAGGCTATACATTTTTTTAAAGTTTTGTTTCATGTAAATTTTGTGGGGGATTAAGTTGAATAATTTCCGATAAACCACTTAAGTTATTATTATTTGGGAAGATTCTGAAAAATACATTACAAATAATTTAACTTAGATTTTGGAAAGAAAATAATGAATTGCATAAGGCCAATGAATATCCATCTATCCATAAAATCAATAATCTCACATCCTTGTGGGAAGGGGCGGCTGATCCCCAGGTGGGGTACCCTGGACGGGTGCACCGTCCAATGACTATATATCACACATAACTGATAAAAATACATTGGTTACAGAAACATAATTGGATCTAATTAAGTTGAGGAAAATGTACAACCTCAGTTTCATTAGATGCAATATAGTTGGTTAAGCTAAAGTTGGTTAAATACTTTATTGTTAATTGATAGGTAATGTTTGAAGTGCTTAAAACTTCTTCACTGATACCGGAAGTAGTATAACTTCTGGTTAAATTACACATAGGTGTACTCAATTTACTAACTGGGTCCAATTGGGTTCCTTGAGTCTGATTAAAGGGTATCAGAATAGAAGGAGATGAACACCAATAATATCACCCTTTTATAATTGTTGCTTTCCAAAATAGTTAAATAAATAAAACCACATATCTCATTTCCTTCTACTGCGTAATGACATATTCTTTCGTAGGTCTACCGAATAAAATCCTGTTGGAATACGTTTAACTTTCTTGGTTATATTGTGGTAGAAGATGAAAAAGAGCTTACAAGGCATGATTTCTTTTGCAAGGTTTTATCATTTTAGATGTTATGTTGAAATAGCACAGTGTCGTACACAGCTCCAGACCGCTCTCTGTGTTGCTCTTCATTTCCAGCAGCAGTGATGCATAAACATGTGATTTCATGAACACCGCCGGGCAACTCCCAGGTGAGCCCATTAATCACATGCTTATTAAATTTTTATCACTGATGCTACTTATAATCATCATTACGATTTGCATTTTGTGTGCTTCTGTCCTTTCTTCTGCCTATTTACTTTCACAAATGCTCCCAGTAAGATTCAAGATTCAAGATTACTTTATTATTGATCCCAACAGGGAAATTGTTTTGTCCAACTAGCACAAAAATAATAAAGTCGGACTTGCTGCCACTCAGTCGGCCCACCTGACTTTGTCTCAATGCAGTTCATGAATGCAGAACACAGAACACATGATTTCTGACAGGACCACAGCTTTCGACTTACAATTTAATCCCTTGAAGATATCTGACTGTTTCCTCCATAAGGTAAAAAAATTAAATATCCTCAACATGTTGGAATAACAATTTGAAAGGGAAGCTCACATTTTATTTCTTTTTTTTTTTTTTTTGTATGTGATTGTCTATTCATAGAGTATACACAGTTAAAATGTTCATTGTAGTTCATAATTACTTGATTTGCAATATTTTACATTTAGTTACTCTGACCAGGACATATACTGACATATTTGTCAGTATATGTCCTGACAAATTTACTGACATAAATGATCTTTATGTGTTTCACACATAAAGATCATTAGGGATGCACAGCCTCCAACTCCCATTTTCTCTGTGAACTACCGTTGGCTTCTGTGTAAAACCCTATTGAAAGCTAACCTTGTTTCAGAAATTCTGAACTAACTCTTTAATAAATATTAGAAAAGCTTGAATAAGGTTCCACTTCTGAAGCAACAACTAGCTTTCGCCTTAAACCCACTTGATTGCTGACTGAACTAATCTTAATGTAAGAAAACTGAGAGTATTTTGCAAAAAGACAAAGACAGTTTTTGCACATAATTGTTTCTGTATAACACCTGTTAATGACAGACTAACCCTTATGTCATTAAAGTATGCAAAATACAATACAAATCTAATAAAAAGTGATTTTATAGTTTTAATTAATAGGGGTGGAGCTAACATAGCTCATTATTGTTTTCATTAATTTGGTGATTATTTTCTCAGCTGGCTGATTTATCCAATTCAACCTTTCCCACCCCTGCTTGGAGAGATTTGTGTTACGCGTCAGACTCACCATCTTCAGTGGGCACGTAAATGTTGAGGTAAAGGCAGTCCTCGCTCTGGTTCTGAACATAGGTCGCCGCTGCATCCAAGTTGTCGGTGAACCACACTGGCAGCATGATCTCGGGCAAAACGCCGTGCACATTCTGGGGGCACACAGGTGCAAACTGGGTGGCATTGCGTATCTCCTGCCAGGAGCCCGGGGCTTCGGGGGGCTGGAAGCGGCGCTCGCCTATGGGTGCGGTGGCATACGGCACGCCTAGGAACTGTTCCACTGGGCCTAAGATCTCATTGTTCAGCTCCTTCCGGATACCACGCACCTTTCCATAGCTGGTAGAAACTATGGGATGTTTCAGGTCGATACGCTGAGAAGAAGAAAGAGTCAGGTGCAGCACTAGTCCCAGGAGCCACATCAGACAGGGTTTGGGGGCCTGCTGAGAAGTATTCAGACGCTTCCCACCGTAGCCATGGTGGCTGGCAGCATTGAACGGAAAAATGAACATTTCCAAAGTAACACTATTGGACTCAGATCACAGGGACTGTGGTTAGGACAGAGGGAGGATCAGAGACCCAGGGGGTTATCGGGACATGACAAAGGCAAAAGGAGGAATCGTGGAAAGGGGGCAGTTAATACTGTTTCTATGGAGACATGGTGAGGTGACGGGACGGGGAACATTCTCAGTTAGACTCTGTGGGTTCATCCGTCTTGCTTTTTCAGACTAAGTCCAGCGCTGCAGTTGAGGACACCAATTAAACCTGAAAGACACAGACAAGTTGCAGATTGCAGTAAGCAGGCTTGAAAAATTCTGCTCTCAGAAATCTTATCGTGTTGAAGGGTTGCGGTTAGGATTATATAAGCCAGACCACAGAGGGCCGAAGAGATGGAGACACAGTCTAAACATCACAAAGACTTAGTTGTCTTTATACGGTTTAATAGTAAAATATGTCATTATAACTAATAGCAGTGCAACTTTCAGTCCGAATGATGAGATACATGAGATGCAATAATTTCTCCAGATTTTTGGTACAACTGATACAGACAAACAGACACCTGCCTGAAATACTGGATGGAAACATTTGGTGTGTAATGACACTGAAAATGCAACAAATGCATCTTACTTTTGATAAGATGCTACCTTATGGCAGAGATGTCCAATGTCAGTCCTTTAGGGCCGGTATCTTGCATGTCTTAGTTCTCTCTTTGGTTTAACACACCTGGATGAAGCGATGGATCATTAGCAGCAGATCTCTGCAAACCACTGACATGCAGAGAAAGTAATAACTGCCACCAGGGAGAGACCTAACACCTGCAGGAGGCCGGCCCTTGAAGACTGACTTTGGACACCGCTGTCTTAAGGATTACTGGTCCTTTCCACAATCTTTTTAAAAGAAGCTTTTAAAAACGTCCATACATCAATCTAAAATTTTGACATCTTTATTACCTGCTTTGACAGCGTGTGATCAAAAGTAATTTCCCACAGTCTTGCCAAAATTTAGTGTAAGGAAATGGTGCATTACATTTTTCTTAAAATCATATCTAAAAGCAGGTAGTGACTCAGAGATGTTACAGCTTGAGCTGTTCAAAGATATATGTACAAGATTTAACGGGCTGAAATAATCAGAACCATACTCAGTAAAAAATAGCATAGAATCTGGAGAAAATAACATGCAGTTCAGTAGACATGGAATATTTTTTGTCTTTATTTTCACAAATCTGCATCAGGCTATCTCTTTGTTCTTTTGTATCCCATTTAATTTGTATATTTCTTAATTTTCTGCCTCCTACTTCCAACTTGAACCAGTATTCAAACACACATAACCTGTGCTTAAGCACTGTGCATCAGATTGGATTTCTTCTTAGAAAAAATATTTTCATCAATTATGGAGCTACATACAGTAGAGGTCCACACATATTATGGAGGTTGGTCATAAAAACTTTCAAATCTCACTAGTAGCTTGTTTATTGATTCTTACTTTCTGAAAACGCTCAGTTACACAATATTTAGGTATATTTGGACCAGCTTACTTTTATAAAACATGACAAATAAGACCCTGTGATCAAACCAAGTTTACTTCAAGCAAAATCCTGCTGAGAGACATTTATTAGAGTTATTTAACTGTGTTTCCTTTTAGGTATAGGAGTGTAGAAAAGTACATTGTTTGCTAAAATGGACATCCCCAGTCTAGAGGTATTGAATGGTTGAAAAGGAATGTTCCTGGGTGGATGTCTCCATAATAGACATTATTATATAAAAATGCATGTTTGTAGATTTCTGGCATGAAATCTACAAACATGCATAATGGTGAAAGTGTAACATGACCAAGACCTTATTTTATTTAGATAATTAATTATACAACTTAAATATTGCTTGTAATAGCCAACAGATATGTTTTGGGACTACAAATTGGCAAAGAAATCAAAGGGATTTTATTTTTACTATTTAAAACAATGTCAGTTTCCAGAAAAATAAAAAGCTAAAAGTAATGCGGCAAAGCAAAAATCATAAACCCTAAAAAAAAATAAAAAACAAAAACAGCAAAAAGATAACAAACAACTTTTGCTCTAAATGTGCAGCTGGTTTGGAAATTTCAGCTTATCTTTTCTGCTTCTAGCCATAAAATATCTAATTTAAAAAATGTATTGTGTTTTTGTCCAGTGTTTTTGTCCTTTTCTTCTTTCTAACAATAGAACACAATCAGGTATAATCAGATTTGTAGCAGCACACTGACAACAAAATAATAAATCTCCAAAGAATGAATAAATAAACCCCCCTTAAGTGCCCTAGCACCTTTTCCAGTCATCCAAACTGTGTCAGTTACCCTTTCGCTCAAGTTAGTTCAGCTGCCTCTTGCTTCCACGTCATTACAGATGAATGGACTGTGCTTATCGCAGTCTGGCTTTGGGAGTCGGAGCCGTTTAGGTGAGATAAAGGCTTTATGTGGTGGTAACTGTTGGTTAAAAGCCACCTCGTCCATCGTCCCTCGACCCTGTAGCGTCCAACATCTCCATTCTCAGCCAGATAACGGCGACATTTGGTGATGTCAGAGGTTCTCGGCTTCTCCAGAACTGATTTTCTAAGAAAAGCGTTTAATTGAAAGGCATTTGAAAGAATCCAGCTAGAGAGGAGACTCTGTAACGCCATGGGAATGAAATATGTGTCAAGACATGTTGAATCCTCTTCTTAGAAGTTAATAAGTCATTCTGAGGAAATCTAGCAAAAAAATTATGAGTTTTAGTTGAGCTTTCCATTTGCTTTGACAAATATGTGAAACAAGACTGAATCCTAACACATAATTTGCAGGAAATGAGATCCTTGCCCACGACACAACAATGGATCAGTGATTGAAGTTAGCTAGTAGAGGTACATCTCAGTAAATTAAAAGCTATTTGAAAGCTAATTTATTTTACTCACTCTTTAGGAAGAGTGCAACAAATTTTATTAAACACAATCTTGTAACACTGATATATTTTAGGCGCTCACTTCAGGCCACTTTTGATTATAAGGAAATTCAATTTACTCCAGTTTGTCAGATGTTAAAGAACATTACATATAAAAAGTGTTTTTAAATACCAAAATGCTGGTTCATTTATTTGATGGCCTACAAAATCATAGGCAGACTGCTGAGCACACAGTTGACCAGCAGACAGATATCTACACCTTCCTCACAGAGTGTGGGTCAAGTCAGATATTTATGAAGCACATTTAAGAACAACAGCTGTTTAACAAGGTGATGTACAATTAAATATTCAATAAGAAACAAACAATGGAGATTTAACAGATGTGACAAAGTCAGACATCATTCTGGTTAAAAGTCAAAGACTAAAAGTGTCAGAAACTCACTTTTAGTCTACAGACCTCAATGACCTAGAGGGAAAGTAGCAGTTCAAAAGATCAGAAACGTAGGAGGAGCCTAACCCGGACAAAACCTTAAAAGCGACTAATAAACTCTTTAAAATGATTCAAATGCATTTTTCACTGAGCAGTATGGCAGGGGTCGATATGGTTCAACACATTATTCTGTCAGTTTTCATTGCAAAAGCAGCAACCACACCATTCCTGGAACACCTTCAGTTGTAGGTCCAATGGTACCTACATTGTATGGTTAGGATGGACCTAAGGTCGTTCAAGAGCCAACAAAGAAGAGGGAGAGTAAGATCAACAACGACTGAACAATCAGATTCAATTTTTCTTTTGGTGGGGGAAGTGTTGTTTTTGCAGTTAGTGGAGGAACAGCAGAGTGTGTTAGGAGCAGAAAATCGTCACGGCAGACCTGATAAACTCATTATATTTTTTTGTGTTTTTCCATCCAGGTGCCTTGATAAGAAGTTTGGGTTTGTCCAAAAGGGTGCATGCTGACGTAAAAAAAAATATATAGTGGAGAAATAATTGCATTAAGAACAACATAAAGGTTATGTGAATAAATGTCAAACCAGTCCCAGACTTCCATCTGCTATAGTGAAGTAACCACTTACTTAAGTGACTTGAGTAAATGCTTAACGTAAAGCTTCTAATCTGACTTTAATGCATAAGAGCTACAGCCATTCCAACTCTTGTTAGGGGTTAAACTTATTAAAACATTTTTGTTTGTTTGTCTTTTTTTCTTTTAAAGCTTTAGACTTTAATACAAACTCCCTAAATGGGAACACTGAACAAACGACTGAAAAAAGCAGATCATGGTAACCAGGTGCAGAATTGGTTAAGCATGTAATTCAAAGAGAATCCAGCAAATTTGTTGTGAAGCTGGCAATATCAATGTAGAACTAGTGAATATGAGCAGAAATTCTCAAAGCACAAGGACACACAGCCTCAGATACTAATGAAATGCAGCATTTACGCAGCATACTGTATACAGTAGCGTTTGGGAGATCAAATAGTCAAACAGTCTTGAATCACACAACAGCTGCTGTTTCAGCTCATTGCCTGCATTGGGTGTATTTGAGTACACATTTGGATTTCAGAGGAGCCATCTGTGTTTGTATTCTGCTGGTTAAATTGAATGAACATATGGCACAAGCTCAAGGTCAGAGCACCTTTAATACGCGCAGTAGCTGAGAGACATTTTGCAGAGGTACGTCCTTCCTGCCGATATTGTATGATGGGTTTAATGTTTTCCTCGCCTTCTCTCACGGACATCCAATGATGTACACGCACATGCGCAAAGACCAATGATGCATCAGACGTTGCACGTCAGTAGAGACTCATCGGTGAGCGCAAATGGGTCTGTTCTCAACGTCTAACGTGCCTCGCGAATAGCAGTACCTTAACATGCCTAACATCTGTTCCTGTCAACCACCCATGAGCTGAAACGGCACTGAACTCACATCCATGTGCATAAAACGGGACAAACTGGCACACAAATCAGCCGTCTGATGTAAGCTGGTTCCTCTTCAGGTTTATGTAATGCATTATACATACATCAGAGGAGGCTGTGTGGGGAAGGTAAGACAGTGGGATGCCAAAAAATCAACATGGTCTGAATGGTTCATTTAAAGGTTCACTTGGTGCTTTTTTTTTTTGGAAAGATGCCATATTTTAAAACTAACTTGTTTTTTTTTATTTTTATCTTTGTCAGCATTTGTGAATAAATCAGTTCAGCTAAAATATTAAAAAGTGCAATGTTTTCAACTGCTCTTGCAAAGTTAGATCAATCTTTATTCTCATGCTTTTTAAACAATCAGTTTAAAGCATTTGCACTGGTATTTGGCATGAAGGCGGTCTTTTTTCCCCAAAAGGTGTCACAAAGCATTTTATAAAAGGCTTGTTTTGATTTTGCTTTCTTTTTTAAGTGGCTTTTGTTTTCTCCATTTTATTAAATACTATTAAGTTTTTAGTTATCTTTAAAGTTGTAATCCTGGCCAATAATGTGTTTGTCATTCAAGCTGGTTACAACAACACTACAACAAATAGATTTTTTTGTCTTGTGGAATAACGACAAATGCATACTTTTTAAAATGCAGACAAACTGATTGAATCCCTTCTAATATGAGGACAGATATGATTTATCCTGGATTGTAGGTGAAGTTAAGCTATTTTATCTTCTTTTCACACTAAACAATCTTCAGTTCCTGCATGTGCGTGTGTGTGACCTGCTAACCAGCGCTAAAGTACGCTGGTTGATTTAAGAGTAAAAGAACAGTGCACACACCAATTCCAGTCCCAGAAAGTACAGCAGGGAATTAAAATTCATTTGCTCAAAAGTTGCCACCAACAAAACTGAGCCCCTCTGCTTTGTGGCCTGTAACAGGCATATGAGGCACTGACAGTGCGCACAGTCGGCCACGGGACGTGGGTGAGAGATGTAAAAAGGTCTCGAACACATTGGTCCATTTTAAAATGCAGTCCTAATAGGCCGTCTGAGGCAGTTCGTGTCAACTACCATCACGGCTGATTCATCTGCTTTGAGACCAGCGCTGAGTCTTATTAAAATAATTCTCTGCAGCCAACACGTAATTTTAGTTCACAGAATCTGAACGCGCTCTGAGGAATAACAACAATAACTGCCAAACTGATTTTGAATCAGACGGGTAATTAAATAAAACAACTTGGCCAGAACAATGGGCTTGATTGTGTGATTTATCTCATAAATAAAGACTGAAGTGCTGAAGATTTTTTTATTTATTTATTTATTTTTTGCTGAGATTTAATTGCTCGTCCCTGGCTACAACTGAAAAAGTTCGAAATGCATTTAATAGAAAAGACTTGCTTTTTTTTTTATCGGGCAACGAAGCTACACCTACAGATTTCCTCTGATTTTTCTGCTTTACGTTTCACATCATCAAAAAAACAAAAAACAAACTTGAGTATGAAATATAATTTTTAAATAATTATTTAATTCAGTAAGAAAAAATTATTATTACCTCTGGAATGCAATCCAAACCAATCTGACCATTTGCCACCTAAAACTAATGCCCGATTGTTCCACCATTTATGACAACTGTTTGCCATAAATGGAAGGGACAGTTTCATATCACATTGTATTCATATTGCTCACTGCATTGACATTTTGACCTTTTGAAGGTCAGGCCACCGCATCTCCATTGTCTAAATCCAGACTTTAACTGGGCCACTCTAAAACCTGTAGCTCTCTTTTTAGCCATTTAGACATGACCTTGGAAAGGTGTTTTGGAATATTATCCTGCTGCAAAACCCAAGTGAGTTTAAATGTGAGGTCTTATACTTGCAGACAGATGTCCTACTTCAAGACAGAACGCTTTTCAAAACGACTTTGGGGTCATTGAGATGTGTTTTTTGTGGGGAATTGAGCTGGACTTTTGTGTGCTTTTTGTGTCAGCAGTGGTTTTGGTGTTGAAACACTCTTCTATGGTCCATTTCTGCCCAGTCTCTTTCTTGTGGTTGAATAGTGATTGCTGAGCTTTGAAAGCAAATGAGGCCTGCAGCGCTTCGCAACCCATTCCAAACTGAAAGATGGCATAATTTTTCTAATCTGTTCTTCAATTTTCTTAAAATCAAGACTTTGTGGGTTGCTCTTTGAGACGCTTTAGGATATTTTGCATCATCAGACAGGTATTACTTAAAATACGTTCTGATTGTAGATGACAGAAACAAATCAGGCCCGGATGTGCCTGGTGTAACTGAGCTTTAAAATAAAAGAAATGTCAGGGGTGGAATACTTTTTGACAGTATTTGAACTCAATTCCTGAAGTTTCCGCTTGAACGCGTACTCCTGCTTTTCACTGGAAAAGTTTGAAAAGTCTTTAATTGAAAATATTCTTTTTTTTATATATGCTGGCTGGTTTCTCATGATACAGACATTTCCTCACCATGCAGAAAATTGATATATTGCTCATACATACTTAAGGCCAGAGGCTAATGACTTTGACATTTAAAACACATTATTCTCCCCCTGGGATTATTATTATAGATCTTCATGGACTCTGGATATTTTCTTGACAAGGTACTTTTAAAAGAGGCTACTCCATAATTTCTTCCTCATATTAAACTAGTATTTATCACTGCTAATGTTCTTTCTAGCTGACGAGGTACCTGCACAACTATAAAACTCGAAGCTCTCCAGTTCTCAAGAGTTGCTCAGTCGGACTGAATATGCCACTGTTTTCACCTTCATCACGGAGGACCCTAGCCCTAATATTCAGGAGGAGGCGACTCTTATAAGTTATTAGAATTGCAATTAACGCAAGGAATGACCGTTCACACCTCGTTCGAAGGGGATAAAATCCGTCTGGACAGATTGTGACCACGCAGCAGAGGCTGAGCTCAATTTAAATATCAGGTCAAAACCAATTAAATGTCCTTATTTCACCCCCTCCCACCCACCACAAAAGAGCATAGGCATCCGAGATACCAGGAGTGAGGAAAGGCAAAAAAAAAAAAAAAGTTCCCCATTGATCAAGCAGAGGTTAATTAAGGGGGTCTTAATGAAGCATCAGTGGAGGTTATTAAAACGGCAGCAGGGATCATAAAGCAGCAGGCAATAGTAGCAGATAGGAGATGTTAAAAGAAAAGACCCTCGGTCACAGTATTTCCAGTAAATCAATGTTGCTACCGGTTGGAGCTGCTTTGTGTATATATATATATATATATATATATATATATATATATATATATATATATATGTATTTATGTAGCACTTGTGGATAATGGGGAATTCCCCTTTATCTGGACCCTCTCCACACCAACACAGAAACAGATGAAGTTATCTTGACAGCTGCTGCCTTAGACCCTTAAAAAAATTAGCTGTGGCTGAATGTCTCTGCCTTTGGGCGCTGCTATTTATCTGCTGTGGTTTTTTGGGGGTTTTTTTCCGTCTTCTTCTTCTTTTTTTTCACCCTGTTTGGTAATTATACACAAAAAGGATGTGTCATAACGACACCAGATAGAGTGCACAGTCTGGTGACAGACTAATTAGCAGTGATCTAGGTGAAATGCTAGCTGTTCTAGCGTGTTTAGAGGTGTCTGCGGGTGAAGTACACAGTTTGAAGGAGCAGTCTGACAGCAGATTTGCCTCGTGCTGAAGGCTAAATTTGGAAGGAGATAGCCCACAAAGTTAAAATCAGGAGGGCAACTCGGCCTCGTTAAAGTCTTCGTTGTGCCTAAGTAAATAAATCGAGCAAAAACAAGAGGAAAACACGGTTATGAAAATTGAAGTCCTTGCACCTACTGTCGCCTAGTTTCCTCCATGGGAGAAATGCTAACGACAGTCCACTTTACTGTAGCATCTCTCAAAGTACCCCCCCCCCCCCCGTATGATGGAGGAGTCCCAGGCAACATGCTGTCAATGCACGTCTCATGTTGGCTATGTGGGCGGGTTATGAACATTTTTGTCTGACTGATTCACTACCGTCTGTGACAACCACATCCAGCTGACAAGCAAATGCCTCTCGCTTCATTTCAATAATGTCTGCATAGTAATACGCCATCAAAGCGGAATGGATAGACAGTTATTTAGGTCACCAATATTATATGAAAATAATAGCTTGAGAAAGCCCTTCAAAAAAATTCTATTTTGATTTGTAAACGCGCAGCTTGCTGTCGGCTTGCCAATGCGACTGCTAGCCAGCGCTTTTGTTAAACGTTTAAAGCAGGTTTCACGTTTAAAGCACTCATTTGAGTCACGATTACAAATCTTTGGTATGTGGAACTGAAATTTCAAGCTTCCATCACAGGTTCTACCACAGTGACACTTGTTGGCCCAACAGTGGAGATACAGCGAGTCTGTACTGATGTTTTCTGCAGCCTTCTTGTGTGTTCATGAGGTCAGCGGGCGTCAAGCTAGAGGTTTCTCATCTCAAACAGTGAAAAACATTTTAATAACGAGGGCATTTAAAAAAAAACAACAAAAAAAAACAACAAAGTGTTCCGCTAAAATGAGGCAGGAGTTCATTAAAATAAAAGTCAAGGGGAAAGGTGGGCAGGAAAAAAAGAGAGTTGTGGCTAAAATAGCCAGGTGTTCGAAATGCAGCAAGAAATCTATTATTGATTGGAAACTACCAATTTCAGCTCGTTTGTCCCCAATCTGCCTGCCGGCTAGTTATGAGGAGGTATGTTTATGTTTTCTTTTTGTTGGTTTTGGGTAATGGATTCCACGTCAGCACCACATCATGTCGACAACAAAACTCTATCTTGTAGATGCTGTTGCTGACTGAAGAACGCTCAACGTTAGTTATTTCATTATCAGTGAGATGTCTAAACATGAAGTCAGAAAAAAAAACAGAGATGTGAGAAGCTATTTGAAATGAAAACTTTTTGCAGTACTTTGTCTGTGGTATATTCAGGCTGCAAGAGAGCAAGCCCTTCAGCATGTAACATGAAGGCTGAATGGAGTAAAGCGACGTTTCTGTTTTATCCTTTTAAGCTTTCAACCTCCGTCATTAAATATGGATTTAAAATCTTGGCAGGAAAAGTAAACAGTACATATCTACTTTGTTTAGGGATTTTAACACACTGCTGTTTCAGTAATATAACTGTGTTATTCAATGACATAAGCTACACATATTCTTTTCTCCAACATATGCAGTGTGATGGCCCCATCAACTCCTAATTTAAATAAATATCAAAGGTCCGCAGTAGGAAGTCCAGAGACTGGTAATTGATCACAAACTTAGGATATTAAGAACCATCAAAAATAGTAATACTACTAGAAAAAAACGTACACTCGTCAATAAATACCTGCCACAGCATTTTTTCTTTTTGCTCCCCTCCGGGTGAAGTCGTGTACTACACTGTAGTTTTACACCGCCTGCAGACGTGGCTCTTCTCCAACTCCATTTCCTTTCAGTGTACAGAATACGGGCTGCACTCATGTTCCCTGTTTGCGTTCCCCAAAGCAAGGTTACAGATTAACATCAAAATCCTGTTTTTTATGCTGGTTATTATTTCATCATCAATGTCCCAATCGTATAAAAGATTATATACCACGCACTCCCCAACTTTAATGCAAACTCTCGTCTTTTTTCAGACCAATTCAGAAGCACCAAATAAGACTTATATTGCTTAGTAAAAAGGAATATAAGCCCCTAAGATGCAGTAATATTGATTTATGAGACAGTCAGTAATGAGACTTTTTAAAATGTGATCTTTTCAACCACAGAACTTTAGGGACTGTAAAACGTCAACTTAATATTTTGTCTGCCTTAATTAGGCTATCATTTTAGGATTGAGACCTAAGACTTATAATAGAAATTTAAATGAACTTCTTAAGTTTTAAAAGGCGAGTGGTGGAGTTTGTTGTGGCAAAAAACCTTCATCGAAAGACTGAATATCCAAAAAAATTGCAGTTTTTTCTTGTGATAAACTTACAAAACCTTCATTTTAATCAATAGTACCAACACTGAAAAAACTAATTTGATGTGTTAACTGAACTTAAAGCAGCCTCTGTTGTCACAGTAACAAGCAAGGTCTTAAAAGATTTATATCACATTATAAATAATACATCTTAGCTACCGTCTGATAAAATTGCACTCCAATAATAAAATGTACTTTTACATCTAAGCTAAATAACTGTAGCTCTGAAAAATAAACACAAAGGCTTTTAAAGACGTTTCTTTTAACACATGTGGAGTGTAATAGGTAAAAGAGGATTCAAATGAGATGCCCTAATGAAATGATATATGCGCATTTTGAAATGTAGTGTATTCGTTAAGTAGCCAAATAAAATTGAAGACATGATGCCTGTACTGTTAACAAGAACTATACCGGCGTACAAAGCCTCTAGATCCATCATAACGGTGATATTCAGAAGTTCATGCAGAGTGGTGGGAAAATTGTAGAACTGTAAGTAAAAGCTATAGGGAAATTGGGTCATGAACCTGTGTTGCTGAAGCAATTTTCAGCAATAGCATTAGAAATAAATACCATCCTGATATCATGCAGCCCTACATAAAACAAAAAACAGTAATGGGGGACAGAGGTGTCGCTGCAGGCAGCCAAGGTTGCACTGTCATGAACAAGCATTACAAAGCCTTGTTCCTGTCGTTATAGTTGTCAGTGGATAGACAATACAGACGTCCTGTGCTTGATGCAACCCCATCGGTTTGGTTTCTTGCAAAATGTGCCAGAAAATATATGCAGGAGGTTGAGGAGATGAAGGATCCCGAGGTTTCACAGACAGGAATGTGGCATTGTGAAGTACTACACCAACCGGACGTAACAAGTTTTTTAGGGAGAATTATTCAATTCTCAGGTGTAAGTTGGGAGGGAAAAGCATGATTAGCCTTTTCTAACCCCAATAAACCAAAAAACTTCAGTTTACAGTATAGGCTTTATTGTTCAGTTGTAATTTTAAATATGCTAAAATCATAATAACATTATTGCTAAATATATAATCGGAATAATTTAGTTCAGTCAATGATCCAGACCTCAGCAGCAATCATAGTTCACATGTGGCCCTTTGGGAAATTAACCGAGCACCCTTGCTGAAGAGAATAGGAAAAAATATATATTTATTTATATATATGATGATAGTAAGTCATGTTTTACTTTTAATTGAATTAACTGCAGCTCATTTAGTCACATATAAATGTGTAGATTAATTTTTCGACACCAGAGTACTAAGCAATTTACTGTAGTTTCTGGTAGTATACAGCCTGAGATTTAGCAAACAGTTCTTTCAGGAGTAAAAACCCTCCCTCTTAATCCTACTAACTGAGCCCAAAGCTGTCTCAAATATGACATATGTTAGACAGAGAACCACTTACTTTGGGCAAAAAAAAACATTTAAGAAGGTCTGTGCTCAGTCACAACAGAAAATCTAGACTGCTACGTAACAGCCCCACATCAGAATGAATTAATATTTTATTTTGAAAATCTTGAGCAAGACAAACTCTTGACAATGCGAGGCACACCTATAGAAAGAAAACATTTAAAGGCAAAAGTAAATTAGGTAAAGTGTTTAGAGGGATTAATTTAAAACAGCAGAACGCTACCACAACTCAGAGACTTCCTGCAAAACTCCTTCAATAACAAGCATCAAATAATCATCAAATTTCTGGACTTCCTGTCAAAAAAACTAACTAAATAATCTCACTAAAAAACACAGTTTGTTCCCAAGTCATTTACTTGCAGACGAAATAAGTATGTTTCTTTTTTGTTTCATATGTGACGCCCGTCCAGTTATCAACACGTGCAGAACTGTACCACAAGCTGCAGCAAGTAAATTAAACCCATTAATCACAATACAAAAGCAGATGTAAGCAAATTAAAAGCAAATCTATTTTCCTTGTGTATTTTGGGGGCTAAATTACATATCAGCTAAATAATCACAAATATGAGTAACACAAAACTGCTTAATTCATGCTGAAGAACCGGCTATTTCTGCTGATACTTAGCTATCATTAGGTGAGCCAGCTATTGGTCAAAATAGCACTAGCATGATAGCTGCTAACTCATATAGGTGTAGTAGCCTAGTGTATAAATATTAATGCCAGTACAAATGTTTAACACGCTTCTCCACCTCAACCGAACAGGAAGAGATAAATAATTACATAATTCAAATCTAAGATTGAAAATTGTGGGTTAAATCTCATACTTAGGGTTGGAAAACTTTAGCAACATAGATGTGTCGGACGCAACCTGCAAGACGAGTTGTGCCGACCCATTTATGTTAAGGTGGAACCTTCTTAGTAGCAGAACAGGCTCTCTGACTCATGTACTGTAGCTGGATCATTGCATCTGGTTAGATGAGAGAGTGCACCACGACACACATACAAACACACATCATCAGACTGCTAAAAAGCCACCGAATTTCAGAGCTTTCGTCTTTTTTGTGAGCGTACCCAATTAACAGAACACAGAGCAGTACTTCCCATTACATTCACAGTGACCTGTCAAATGATTAAACCGGCATTAAATTGAGAAACGGGGCTGTTTTAGTCTTTTTTTTTTTTTTTTTTTTAATAGCCTATCTTCAATTTGTTTGAAACCACAATGATTAGGGTTTGTTAAACTGGATCGAAAGCAAAAATTAGCCAGCAACCCAAACAAGCTTTTATGTATTAGAGCGGAAACATCTTTGCAAATACAATGACTATTAAAGACATAACTGCTTCTACTGCCTCATTAAAACTCAAACATTGTCTAAAAAAGAAATAAGAAGATAACATGCCTACTGATGGTGCTTCCTTCGCATTGTTTAAAAAATACATGAGAACACTAGCATCTAACAAAAAGCAGACAGCATCTTTTTTGGGGAAGCACCACACAATCCGAAATAATTTAAATCAAATATTTTACTTACATAAGTGTATTAGGTCTAGTTTTAGAGGAAATACAATGAACTTGACTTTTTTTTTAATCTTACTAGATAGTGACGGTTGCTTTTGACCACATGGTCTCCGTCTGCCTCCCATTTTGTGACAGAATAGATTCTGTCTTATAGGATCCATTTGGCGCGCAAGATTTTGTTGGTTGGGCTTGTGTCCTTCGCTACTGATGAAACGGGGCTCTCCAGCCACTGTGGTAATGCACTGTGGTCCAGTTATGTTCTGAGCATCCAAACAAATTAATAATTCACAAGTGTTCAAGAAGACTGGAATAACCCACGTACAGTTGGCAGTCTGTGTTGGGAGCATATAACCATTTTCTGATGGAAATAAAAAGTAGAAGTAGTGCTTTACATGTATAAATGCAGTTACCCTTGCAATATTGGCAGGGGAACCTAAGAGTAACTAAACAAGCTGTTTGTGTGTTTGTTTTTCAAACATTGCTTATTCATAAAGGGAGAGCCACTTCCAAAACCAGTCTCATAAAAAAGAAGAACAAAAAATATACAATGCATCTGTTTAAAGATGAGAGTTGGGATATTATCTGCTCTAATCTAACTAAAAGTCATTGCATTTTGTAGACTGGTTGAGCAAAAACACATGGAGCTGAATTATGGCTTTAATTGTTCTTCATAAATTGACTTACTTTAACACAATAGAGAAAAAAAAAAGTGGTTAAATGTGGATGAACCAATCAGAGATTCTGTGGCCAATTGCAATTGTGCGCAGCTCTGGCCTCCCAGTTCCAATTTCAGCTAGTTTTTTTTAATAAACTATGAAGAAAATACCCTTTTTATCTTTTGTATGATTACAAACTGTAACTATATTAACAATAAAATGTCTACAATTGAAAAATATGGATTTCTCAAAAACCACTAGAAGTGACAGAGCTATTTCCCCATGAATTACTAACCTTTTTCCACTAACAAGCCACCTCCAGGATGCCTCTTACCATTCAGAAATCAGAAATGAATACATCTGTTAGAGTTCCAAAATAAAGCCGGAAATGTTGGATGACTGGATGTTTTCGGCTCTTTCGGTGTCAGCTCCATGCATAGAATCTGCATTGGAAGTCGTTCCGTTCCCTTCTTTCCATGACAATAATGGTAGACGAACTCATATTTAGATCGTACAGCTGGCTGGTCACACAGGCCATACATCATCACTGCATCACTCTTTTGACACGCAAAGCTGGTTTGGCTCTGTACAAGTCAGCCGATGTGGGTCTGTGACTAACTTGCATGCCGAGTCAGGAGAGTAAAAGACACAACTTGACCTCCAAGTATGTCCTTTCACAAGATGCACTAATCCCGCCTTGAAGTGTTTGTTAAAATCTACAAATACAAGACTCCTTTACAAGAAAGACTATAGTTTACTAACTTCATTTTCCTCTTATTTTGAACATCTAATATTTCAGAAGAAGAAATTTCGGTGAATTATTTAGTAACAGAAGCAATCTTTCTGGATAAAACTCCATCTGCCAGCACTAAAGATGGTGGACCATTTGGACGATCTGAACTAGCAGAGCAGCTGACCATATTCACACGTTAATAATTGTCCATGACAGCCCCTCAATTCATCTGTAAATAATCGCCACTCACGGTGTGCTGACATGGTCTCTTTGGATTAAAAAAAATATTTTATCCCCTATCAATGCTTTCTATCAACATCACTATAAATAGTCATCTATGAGAGAGAGAGAGAGAGAGAGAGAGAGAGAGAGAGAGAGAGAGAGAGAGAGAACTGTCAATGTTGCGCAGCTCTGCAGTTAAATAAAATGTTACTGTTATTTTGAGAAACAAAGCGATTACATTTTTGAGATTTTAGGTTGTCATTCATTAAGGATTAGGATTAGCCTGTTTTATACAGTTAACATTACACAGTGTATTCTTTTTTAGATTATCTGAACTGTGGCATGTCCAAAAGGGTCTGACATTCCCAAATCCAGAGTCTTCAATGACAGATGGAATTGGACTCAACAAAGGGACAAAACTGAGCAACTTTGCTAAACTGTTAGCTTCCTGTTGTAGCATTCTCAATAACCAGCCTCTGTAGAAAACCATTTGCATTCTACAAGCTCCTTGCAGCTTTTGTGTTTCAACTGGCTTCATTTGAAATACTAAAACAGCTAACTTTAGGCTGTAAAGTGTTGTTAGCACTTGATTTGACAGATCAGAGCCACTGAAGCAAACATTCTCCAGCGGTATAACAGAATGCTGCAGCAAAAGTACTTGTCTAAGATCAATGCTGTAATTATTAAGATTCAGGACCGCCTAATTAGCAAACAAACGTGCTTACTTTATAAACGTCGTTTGTGGTTTTAGACTTCCCAAGGCAGCTGGCTTGTCAGAAACTGGAAAGAAAATGACGAATGTGTTAACAGAGCGGGCTCAACGGACCCCTGCTGTTTTAATCAAAAATGCCAGACAATAAGCTGCCTTTTAAAATAATGCAAAATCATGATCTGATTTGATGGCGCACACGGTGCAAGTAGGTCTTTACACAGCAGCGGGAGGTTACCTCAGCGAGGAGTTACAAATATGCAATATGTCATAATCAGCTCTTCGACTAACGGCTAACTGGCTCTCCGTGTTCTCTGCTAAAATTAAAAGTGATGTGATGGAAAGTAAAACAAAAAAACAATATGACAGTTTATTATTTTAAAAAATGCTGTTTTTAAAAACACCTGCCATCCCTGCTAAGTTAACATTAAGGCTTTGCACTTAACACAGCTCCGTCTCCATGTTGAAATGCAGCATCAGACGTCCTTCCCACAGGACTGTGAAGCACATAGTAACAGGAGCTGATTCAGGATTTAGCAGAGTTTCACAGTGACGATGCTTCTGCCCGCATCAACAGTGCATGGTCGTATGCTTTTACATTTATAATTCATAAACTCGAGCAGCCTATAGGATCGGCTTTACTGCTGGAGACGAAATACATACAGCACTGCAGATCAAGAGCTGTTCCACTCTGACGAAAAGCAGCGAATACACACAGCAAGTCAACATTATAGCTGTGGCCCACGGCAATAAAGAAAGCCCTTTTATCTCAGACAGTATAGCTGAAGTCAGAGCACAGCTGGAGTGAGGAAGGAGCTGACACGTTTATGTGGGAATACGAACCTTGACAACATCCTAAGAAGGGATGACTTTTAAAATATAGGCGAGCATGTATACTGTTTTTTGGCACAGATATTTATAATATTGGGCAGCCACTTTCACTTCAAGAAGACCTTGCAAGACCTCTTTGTATTGTAAGAGTTCACCAGTTTGGATATTAGTTCTGCTTTCTTCGCTCACAGTTGGATTGTTTTTGCTTTTTTTCCTGATGTACATCTTAATGTCATTCTTCATTATTATATGCTTTCTTCTTTTCATCACAATCCAATAATAATAATAATAATAATAATAAAAAAAACAGAATAATTAAACTATATTTTCTGTGTGTTTTTCACACACTGTCTTGGTGAGATTAATCTCTTTGCCTGCTGTGCCTTAAATTATAAAATGCTTCAAAACTGGATCAAAATCTATCAATTTCCAGCCAAACGAAATTGAGGGTCACGCAGCCTTCACATGACATCTTTATATAGATTGTTTCTCTAAGCACCCCGTAACTCTTATTGACTTGTAGCATCCCTCATCAGGATATCACGATTTCCACATGGGTGCCAATATATATAAGATATTTGCGCTGTCACTGTGATGAAGCGTAGGGGAGATATTAGATGCACTCCATCCTGTTGTTGTTCTGGTCAATCAATTCTAATCTGCTTTTAAAATAGCTGTTTCAAAATTTGACACTTTGGCGACTCTCAGCTTGTTAACGCACAGTATTTATAGCCGCTACCTAGGCTTACATTGCTCTGTTTTCAACAACAGATGTAAGTACAAAACAGCAGACAGAAATACAAAAAAAAGTAATACCAGGTGGAACTACAGGGCTACCAGGAGGGAAGTATATTAATGTTGATCCCATTTAATGCCATCTTTGTTTTATATCTAAATAAAGAAACTAACAGTGGTGTGTTCCCCCCCCCCCCCAAGTCATTTAATGTGAATTTCCCTCTGGAATTAATCAATTATATTCATTCATTCAATATTTCATTTTCATAATATGTGAAAAGTTTTAAATACCTAACCATACCAAAATCGACAATATTGGAAAAATTACAAAAAAATAAATAAAAATGAGCTCAAGGAAGACAGACTAACCACAAAAATGAGGTAAAAACTACAAGGCAGCAAATTTTCTCAATGACATTTAAAAATGGCTCAAGAGAGCATGTGGAGGTTACATGTGACTGAAAAACATGAGTGAAATAAAAGATATTTTAGGAAATGCGCAAATTTAATTGATCATGACCAAGTTCTTGATAAATTAGATGAGTGACTCTTTGGCTGGATCATTAAATGACACTTTAGGTCATGAACAAAGAGGTTGGAGGACGCTACGCAATGCGGATTGCGACTAATAGAGTTTTTGGCTCTTTGGTTAGACTCCACTTCATTAAGAACAGAGGAATTTGGCATTAAACTCAAACTTCTTCATATTTTTGTCTTTCCACTTTTTCATTCTAATTTGAGACCAGTGTATTAGTTGCATTTTTTCCCGCTAAGTGATCCCCAAATTAATTCGCTTTAAAAACGGGAACTACAGAAGCATCAAGTCTTTGCGTCTATAGCAAAGAATCACCTAAAAGCAAAGAATCACCTAAAAGCAAAGAATCACTTTTGCCAGGAACTTGGGGTGAGATCAAATAAACTAACATCCAATGTAAAAGTTGGGAGCAGGACATTTGAGGGGCTTAAACCTCCCTGAAGTAAAAAAAAAATAAATAAATGACATAAAATTTAAAAACTCAAAGGTTTCTCCCCAAACCTCTAAATCCAACATGGCGTCTGATTTACAGATCAGTTGCTCATATTGTTCTGGACAGCAACTGTTTGAAGAAATGCTGATACGGTGTTTGAATGCATCAAAACTGTGATGAATACATAATTGAGTCTTGCTTTAAGAACAACAGTTAGTTTGGTCACAGAGCAAAATATCAAGAAACGCTTACAGAAATTCTGACTTGCAACTGAAACAACTTAATAAGGTAAAAGGAAGGCAGTATTAATATTATTCACTCGGGCGCTAAGCCTGTGTGATGTAAACTTCTCCATCTGTACTGTTAGCATGCATCTGTATACCTACCTCTTAACTAAAACTCTCACTCTAGGGTTCTTCTTTTGGCTGTTTTTTTTCTTTTTCTTTAAGATAGTCAAAAAAAGCCTGCTCCTTTTTGCCCTCTGTGATGCTGCAGAAAAAAGTCATCATACTTCTGAGTGAAACACTGGACTGAAGCAAACCTAAAAATGTTATCAAATGTGGACATTCAGGTTAAGATAGATCCAAACAGCATGGTTCAGCAACTTGATCAAGAGTCCGCTGCTTTTAGATGTTAAGAGAACGTCATAAAACAGTAGGACTGCGCCTTTAGGTACATGGCCAAAGTTTAACCATAACAAGGTCTAGATAAATCTAGGAAAGTCTGCAATAAAACAGCAATAATAGAACAAATGCAGATTTGTTTTCCTGCATATCGTCCACACAGCTGCATTTAAAAGAATTAGATTAGTGTGAAAAAGTAAAAAAAAGAGTCACTTTCAGGAAGTGAAACTCATATATTGCATACATTTATTATCCATACAGTAAATATTTCAAGCCCCAGTTTCTTGTAATTTTCATGACTATTCAAAAAATTTGAAGATTACATAACATCAGGGGGAAATGGATGTTTCTGAGAATCGTTCATTTTTATGCATTCAAAACTTGGTTGGGTGCGCTTTTAGATAAATTGCTGGCATGGCATGGATGTAATCAGCTTGTGGTTTTGCTAAGGTGTAGTAAAAGCTCAAATTGCTTGGATGGCTTCAGATCATCTTGCATTGTTGGGTCTGGTATCTCTCATCTTCCTCTTGACAATTCAAGTAAGTTTGATTGCCTGTCAAGCACAGCAATGCCATGTTCACTGAATCAGCTTTTGGCAACTTTGGCAGTGCAGGCAAGTGCAAAGTCCTTTTGCCTTCCACTCAACGTTCCGTAAAAGTGTTACCCTGTGAACAACCAGCTTCTTCAGCGATGACCTTTGCGGCCTACCCTTCCTGTGGAGCTGTGGAGGGTGTCAATAACTGTCTTCCGGAGATCTGTAAACTCAGCAGTTTTCCTCATGACTGTGAAGTCTATTGGCGGAGATTGGAAGAACACTTTAAAGTGGACGTATCATGCATTTAAATCCTATCTTTTCATTCAACTAGTGTCTATATAAAATAGAACTGCAATGCTTTGGTCTGAATTCAACTGAACTCAACTAAAAGCTAGCACACAAAGCTAACAGAAGCAGAAGGCTCAGTGCCATCAAACCAATGGCCGGGACGTCATTATCAACACACAAAATTCATGCCTAAAATAAGCTTTGAGGTCATTTTAGCATTACTAGCATCTCACTGCTTTACTGTGTCCCTCGTTTCCGTAGAGAGAAGGAGCTGACCCTCAATTGGACAAAGCATTTTGGAAAATTCCTCCTGATACTGCTGAAGGTTGCTGAAGCACTCCTCCATAAGTGCACCGCGTGAACTGGCTTTCCCATCTGATCTGGCTACATTCCCGAGGAAAACAAAATTTAACCACACTTCAAAGGAGCTCTGATGACGTAAGGAATCGTGCTGGTTAATACACCCACGAGCCAAACATTTTGACCTGTCTACTTGCAACTTCGGCATATCTGAACTTGGACTACAACACTGCAGCGAGGAAAAAACTAATTTGGATTCACAAAACTGAGTAGTCGGAAGTCCAAGACCTTGTTTAGCAGTTCCACATCGAATGTGGTGACATAATAGACAAGAAAACATAGCAGGGAATAGAGAAAAATGAACAGACTAAAAAATATGACCCCAAAAGTACTAACAGTATACAAAAAATTGTTTAAGGGCTAAAAGAAAATAGATTTTCCATGATAAAAGCCCATGGAAAATCCGTTGCAAGTGTTTTGAGTTTTTCCGCTATCTATTGTGCCACCACGAGGTTCCAAGATGTGTAACTCTATTTGTAATGAAAAATATAGAACTTTTTCTTAATATTCTGATTTTTTAAAAATGTACCTGTGCAACACAGCAAGCGATGCAATAACTAGGCTAAGATGACCTAGATTCCTTCTAAACCTTTGTGTGCCAAGGACACGTGAACCAACAATAGAGTTAAAAAAAAAAAAAAAACGTCCATTTTGAAGGGGATTTCTAAAACTCTCTCCTTTTCTCAGCAAAAGCACAGTTTGCATGGAGATGAGAGGTGTAAAAGCAGCAGAACGTCCCACACCTTTCACAAGAGGACCAGCTGCCTTGGAAGTGTAGTTCAATGACACACCACCACAGCTTGTAAGGAATAAATATTTTTTCCAAGAACCCATGCCAGGTCTGAACACCGGCACCAGCTCCTGTATAACTGGCCGAAAATATCCCCAGAATAAAATGGCGCAGCACGCTTAATGGATCATGCTAAAGGAACTAAAGAGGAGAACTCTGTCTTGGTGCCACGTTTAATGAGCTTTCGCCTGTGGTGCTAACAAAAGGCACATTAAATTTAGTGATACTTTAATGGGGTTGGGTGTGAGTCTTCCCAGTATGAAGAGGACAGGATGGCACTTATCCTGGTTTATCTTATGGACGACTGTTAATGTGACGCTGCACGAAGGAGATTACACGAGGCGGTTACCATGGCGTCTGAATGGGCGTTTCTGCGGTTCTACTTTGCTCAAGGATAATGGGTCAGGTCAAGCTATTCTCCTGCGCCTCTCCTCCACGGCGACGTGACTGAGAGCTGGGTCACTTTTACCTGCCTTTTGACATGTTCATGCTGAAATTAAAATCTCAGAGCCCTGGCTGGCACGCCTACTACATCCCGGTATGAAGTAAATAAATCATTTAAAGATGTGGAAGCTCTGTGTGGAAATCAGGCCAGTCATGGAAGAGAATGTATAAATATAAATGGCTACCTAAAAACATTTAGATGCATTGTTTTGGGTAAAAAACAAACAAACAAACAAAAAAACAAACAGTTAAAGTTCAATCCAAATATTCAACCTCCAAATCAAAAATTATTCAGATGATCTGTTGACAGCTCAAGACAACAGCCTTCTTCTATTCACAAGTGGTTTCTCGTGGGTTTTCGGAGGCATAGGATTGACACGTATACATGCGAGTTCGAAATCTGTCAAGAAGTCTTGTTGAAGTGAAGGACCCAAACACAGAGTAGCAGAGCAGGAGCCTGGCAAATTAAATAACCGCAGAAACTTTAATAACTAAAGACGATGAAGGGCAGGGAACCCAGAAAACACGCCGGGGGGGGGGGGGGGGGGGGGGGGGGGGGGGGGGGGGGGGGGGGGGGGGGGGGGGGGG